>JBBPCZ010167740.1:0-37048 GCA_037974445.1 Brycinus macrolepidotus
TAGATCTTTAAGTCCATCTCATGAAAAATGGGAGCAAAAACAAAAGTGTTGCGTTTATATTTTTGTTGAGTGTATATTTTAAACTACAAGGAAGATGTATGTTTTCTATGATATGGCCCCCTTTAAATATATAACCGAATAAACTCCAACAGCCGGTGCAGCCAGTGAAAAGTCCACAAATGGAATTTATCTAGAGGACTGCTTAAGCCCCAATCCTCTTTACCATATGTGGGGTCTTACAAGCCCATTAGTCACCATATGTTGCGTGAATGATCAAACATCTGTTTGAGAGGAACATCGCACAAGTTATTACTGAACCCAAGAAGCCCATCTTTCCCATGTGAATACACACCTCAAATGTGCTTAAGATGAAACAGAACACTTATTCCACTGAAACAAGTACGTTTCACTCAGCGCTTCCTGTGGACCCTGAGGGATAATGATGAGATGAAGACATTGGGACTCTCTAGAGGTTTCGTGGGCAATTAATGGCCTTTCATGGGCAGTTGTAACAGTCTCTTGTGTTATTTGACATGGGGTCTCACCCTTCCTGAGCTGAGGTAAACTGAGACCACCACATGAGTCATGAATGTGAGCTTTCATCCCTCTGGGGCTCGAAACACACAGCCTGCTTCCATCCATGTCATGGCCATCTCAATGTGCCGGCCTGGTTCAGGGTCCCAGGGGTCACCCCATGTCCGTGTGTGCCTGTACAGGCTCAGGCAACATAAAGCTCAAGGGAATGAAGGGAATCAGAGAATGGTCTGTGGTGGACGCTTATGAAGGATTTATGACCCTTTTACTGTGATTGCGAATACATGTTTTGTTTCACCAAGCCCCCCCTCCTTTGTAGACTATATAGTCTTTGGTGCCCCCAAGACGCTCAAACACACATTCTTATTCCACCCTTAATCCAGAGCTCAGGTTTTTTAGTGCCTTTCCAGGGTGCTTTTGGCAGCTTTGGGCATATTGTTTGGCTGAAGTGTAACAGTGTAGAGCTCCTAATCTACTTTCTGCTTAAATTAAGATCTGCCCCTCTTTTTCCACTGTTTTCTAACTTTGTTTCACATTTTTGTTTTCATCTTTCTCTCAGATATTACTGTTTTTGGTGTATTTCTGCTACATTTTGCCTATTTATGCCTATATTTTTTTCTGCTTCTCTTCTCCTTCATTTCCTACTCAGATTCCCAGTTCAGTTCTTATCACTCGGAGCCAGCTCTGGGCTGGTAAGGAGGGCATGTGGGGAGGGGATTAGGGCCTGGGGCAGCTGTGTTGGATCACTTTGAACTGTGGCCTCTTTTTAGTATTTCTTCCAGCATGCTGTATTCGCTCTGCAGAAAGATAGATAGAGCAAGAAAGAGGAGGCTTCGCCTCAGGACCCAGCACCTCCCAGACAAAGCCTGGAAAAAGTCTCAGAGAGAATGAATACATAGATGACTGGAGAAGACAAGCTAATCTAATGAAGAGCTAATCAATAAAGAAATAAAGTGATGCATAGAATTTATTTGATTCAAATGTGGATTCCCTCCAAATACATAAACTATATTACATCCCACTGGGAAAGTAACTGATTGCATAATTTTCCATTTGTACAATGAAACCCTATTGTTTTCAACCAAAACTTAATAATAGAATAAAAGTAGTCCTGTGGTCCTTACAGTGGTTCAAAAAATATGATTATATTTTTTGTTCACAAAAGTGAACAAAAAATGACAAACTTATTGTAGTTCTTAGAAATCACTAGGTCTGCTCTAAAAGTTTAGAAGGCCTTCTCTAATGTATTTCATTATAGTGCTTTTATACTGTTTTCAATCATCTGTACTTTTATAAAGTATTTCCATTATTTGTTACCTTTCCTTTCAGTCCTCTACATTTAACAGTAATCCTACTTTTTTACTCCGGTACTTTCTGTGAGATACCACGAAGTAAAATGTGATGTACACATTTCAATCAAGTAAATGAAATGCATCACTTTGGACTGATAAGCCTCCTTCCTGACCTCCAAGGCTTCCTTTATAGCAGCCATCTGGGCAAAGGATCAGACGCTATAATTCTGCTGGTGCCCAGAGCAGCAGTGGAGTGCATCAGCCAGTGATGATGCAGAGCTCCAAGTCAGAGTGACACTGAAGGCTGAGTTGATGTGTGCTGGGAAGCACAGTTGCTCAGAGTGATTGATGGGAGCTTGCCAGGCTGTGTCAGCAGCTCCACTGTGGCCTGTCAGTTAGAGGGCTTCCCACGGCCCCCTGACTCTGCTGAGCTCACACTTCTGCCACACTCACCAAATGTATGCCATCTTACACTCTCGCAGTGTGTGAGGAGACTGCTGCAGTGTGTCCATAGTTTTCATGCTGAGGTAAGGGAGTGGCAGAAAGAGAACAAGATGGACAAATGATGGTGTGTGTGTGTGTGTGTGTGTGTATGTGAGAGAGAGAGAGAGAGAAAGAGAGAGAGAGAGAAAGAGAGAGAGAGTTCTTACCCTGTAAAGTGTTAAAAGCTATATTTCATTCTTTTTAACTGACAGAGACCATTTCAAGATATTGATTCAAGGTTTTGAGAAAATAAATCCTTATTTTGAGATATTAAGTAAACATTTTAAGAAAATAAGATGTTAAATCAAAACGTTTAAAAAGTAATTATTTTGAGATAGTCACAGTTTTGAGAAAACAGCTCATTAACTTGAGACATTAAGTAAGTAAGTAACTTCGATATACTGTTGCCAACTACCGAGAAGGAGAAAGTAGAAAAACATTTCTCCCCTCTACCTGGCATGAATGGGCGAGAAATCCTCCAAAATAATTTGGAATCAAAACTCATTATGAGAATGTTTTCCCTCTATTGAAAAGTTACCGTTTCAGATACACTCCTAGAAAGAAGAGATCTGTACAAAACCAAGAATGGTTGTTGGTGCTAAACAGAACCATTTCTAAAAAGTCCTTCAGGAACTTAAACAGTAGTTTCTTCTTCACAGAGAAGATTCAAGTAACCACACAAGGAACCATTTAAATTTTGTTTTTCTGAGTTGTCCTGGTTCTTTATATAACTTTACCAACCAACATTAAAGAACTCCTTGTTTTTTTAAGAGGTGACTTCTTTTTACAACAGTGACAATATAATACATTTGACGCATAACCCATTTCCTGACAAGGTGTGAGAGTGTGTGTGTATTTGTGGCTAAAGTGAACCACATCCTTCAAGTATTAATATAGTTCTTTGGTAAGCACATAATCCAGTTTATTTAGGGCAGCAGTAACAGGCTTCAGTTTCAGGCCTCCGCAGGGCATGGCCACTTTCACAGCTGTAATACTCTTGCCTGCCCTCCTCGGCAGCTGCGCTCACTCCCACCAAAATAAAGCCTCCCGTGTCGCTTTTGCCTGGAGGAAATGAACTTCGTGATCACTATAGACTTGGCCCTTCATGGTCAAGCCCACTCCCAACCGTGTGAAAGGTTGCTCCATCCAGTTGGAATAAAGAGTCCATGCAGCCGACTCGAACACTGCCCACTCTGTCTGCCTCACGCCCACCGACCCCCAGACCACCCCTGCCCCCCCACACCACACCGGAAGTCTCCATGACAACCCTTCTCTATATTTAGGAAAAAACTTCCCCTCAAAAATCAACCAGCCCCGAGGAAATCTTCGAAAACTGCTTGGGTCCAGTGGGCTCCATGCGTAGACTCTAGCAATAATAAACTCTCGGCTAATACAGGACAATTTGTTCCAGTTCTACAATCTGGGAATTGCAGGAATGCAATTGAACTGGAACACTTTATATAAGGGGCGAGCAATATATTGATATTTATTGTCACCAGCTGCATGGTTCATTCCAAAGAGAGCACAGTTAGTCCTGCTTAGTTGGATTTAGTGCAGGGCAGTTTGTACATAAGTAGGTTTTTATGGTATGTTTGGAGAGATATTTTTATAGCCCTGCTATATAACATTGACAAAACCATGCCGTAGACATGTCATAGTACATGTCATATGATGTCATGACAGATTATGCCTATTATTATAACAACGTCATGTTACTCTTGCCAGTAACTGATTGTATAATTATGTGAAATCATGACCTTAAATTACCATGTGACATCAAACATAGTAGCATCTGTCATGGCAGGTTACAGTAACATGACCCTGATGACCCTGTCATGACAAGTTTATGGCATGGTTATGTCAATGTTATGTGGCAGGACTCAAGCAAAGCATTACCGCATTTTTTAAACGTAGCACTATTGGTTCTTTTTCTTCCATTCCAGCTTGTCAAATATCAGAAAAACTCGATGTTACAAAGTCTATCAGGGAGTTGCCATATCTCCCACCCCTACTTCATAGTAAAATGATCTGAATTGTAACACTTCTAGAATTGGCCTGTAAAACTTGTACAACTTCACAACAGTTGCTAAGAAAGAACTCTCTCTGGGTGGAGCATAAGCCCAGGCATTTAAAAAACGTTCCCAAGGACTGTCCACTCTCAAAGCCATTCATTCTTACAGACATTCCAGGAATCCCTCAATGTGTCAGTGCACTGATCTCTACTACTTCTGAAGCTCTAATCGAGCACTAGATCGATTGTTTAAATGTACACAGATGGCAGAGGAAAGAGCAGGATGATGCAGTGGACACTTTCTCCAGGGAAAATAAAAAGAATGTAATCAATAGAATCTCCAGTGTTTTATTTCTGGATGCCTTTAAGTCCAAAATGGCTCACAGCTTGGCATACCAATTTTTCTCTCTCCATTTAGCCTATTAATAATACAATTTATTTTGGAGCATCTCATGACACACCAGCCTGGCTTGTGTTACGGATCTAACATCATCTCTGTATCAGCATGTATGGAGAAAACGAAGGGGCGGCTATTTCAAGTCTTTCCTCCAACAGATTTAAAGTCCTGGACGGAGCGGTTTCCCCCATCATAGATCAAACTGGCCATCAACAGACCACTTATTCACACTCAGGGTCAGTTTAAAGGCCATGATAGTCTACCACACTGCACAGAAAGCATCAACATAGTTAAAATGCTTTTGAAATGGCGCTGAGGAATGTGTGTAACATGCACACACACACACACACACACACACACACACACACACACTCTCTCTCAAGTAAGTAAATTGCAAAGAGCTGTAGACCCCCTCACTTACTGTGATGAAGGCAGCAATACATCCAGACCAAAGACTGGCACAATAACCTGCTTTTTCCAGCACCCATCTATCTTCTCGAGCAATCTCTCAGCTTCACACTGCTCTGACAGCTACATGCCAGGAGAAGCGCATGTGTTAACACTTCACTTGCATGTTTTTTATTGTATTTTAATTTTTTTTTTTTTTTAAAAAGGGGCAAACTTAAGTATGCCAGAATGTATTGCCTTTATCTAAACAAGAATTAGACAAACTAACAGTAAAAATGCACAACTATCTTCTAACATCTTTTATTTAGAAACAGTGATTGTTACTGTTTGTTTTTTTACACCATTAAAAATCTGCCCTTTACATCATATGAACCTTTCATGAGTGGATTAATAGAAACTGTGTAAAATGACTTTCTTTAATGTACATTAAAGTTTGTTTTTTTTAAGTTGTTTTGTTACATGTACCTTGTCCCGTAAAGTCCACAAAATCCAGAGCAAAGCTGTCACTCACCTTGGCCCCAATGACCGAGCTTTTGTGGTAGAAGCAGCAGAGCGCTGCAGTGATGCTCCTCAAAACACTGCATCTTTCAGACATAGCTCAGTCTACAGTAATTCCTCACTCTTCTTTTGGGAGTAACTCAAGTCCACACATTCAGCTAAACCTCACACTCACTGCTTCCCTGCCATTCTCAGCTCTGCCAGCATGTTCACTGCTCTGCATGTGTCTGTGTCTGTGTGGCACTCACTCAGCTTAGGGGTGTGTGTGTGTGCGTGCGCGTGTGTGTGTATGGTGTGTATGTGCGAGAAAAAGAGAGAGAGACGCATACGCTGCTCCACGCTGTTGCTCTAAGTCCCGGTCAGTCCATGTATGGAGTTATGCTTTTCCCATGTGATGCCAGAAACCAGCCAATCACATCAAAGCCATCTCCAAACACTAAACCGCCAACTGCCTAACCACGCCCCCCACACACTCAGAGAGAGAGAGAGTGAGAGTGTGTGTGTGTGTGAGAGAGAGAGAGGGGAGTAAGGGGGGAGATGCAAGGAGGATGAGAAAGAAGGTGAGTTTAAGTGTGTGTGTGTGTGTGTGTGTGTGTGTGTGTGCGTGGTACAAGGCTCCAAGAATGGGCTAGAAGAAAGTAAAGTGGAATCTGAGAGAGGTTGAAATTTTAGAGGTGGAGTTTTTTCTAGTAGCCCATTTAGGCCCAATACTGATGACTGCTCACCCCAGTGTTTAGATTTGTTTCTGTTTAGATCAATGTGTGTTAAACTTTAAAGGGCAGTATTTTTGTTTTATTTGTATTCTTGTATGCTTTATTGGTCCACTTATGCCACTTGTGTTCTTTTATAGTCGTGTACAAAATTTGACCCCGGTCAATTTTTCTGTGTGTAGTTTCTCTCCAAGAAACAAACACAAATATGGATTTTTTTCTGCAAATTACAGGGAATAGTTTCGTTTAATTTACATATTTGAGTTTAACATATTGGAAAAAAATTAAAATGCACCCTAACCCCATGTCATAATGCTCATTTTCCAACTGCTCTTTATTGATTAGTATTAAACTGGGTATTTTTGAAACTGTGTCTTTTCGTTTAACTTATATGTAAATTACCTGAGCTCCGATTGGCTGTCTGATTTGTGTTTCATTCAAACACCAGCCTAAATTGAAAAACTGAAAAAAGTATGATTGGGTGAAGCTCAACTGCTGTAAGCTGAATGGGTGGATGTGTTGGTTTTAGTAACATCACAATATTTTCAGATTTTGGGATTTTAACAATGTTTACATCCTACATCAAAATCTTTTAATAAAAAACAAGGATAAAATGAGGGCTTTCCATGATATGGGCCCTTTAAATAAGAAACCCTAATGGCTTCATTCACTAAAACAAAATTATGTGTTTCTTTGCTGTTCATATTCAGCTTTCATGGCTACTGTTTATACACAAATCATATTACTCAACACATTTTTCCAGATCACTTCCTCCTTTTGACAGACAGAATGAGTGGACAGAGGACAGGGTCAGCAACGCTATGCCCCACCCCCCAGTCCCCCTACACCCCCACACTGGAGTTAAGTGACTAGCTAAAGGGCACTTTGCTCACATATAGGTGGTAAGTGTGTTTATGACCCATTCACAGCTTGTTCACACATGGCACTAACATCAACCAGAACCAGAACAGAAAATTAAAAGAAGCTGAAATTTTAGTGAGATGGGAAATATTTGAAGGTTTAAATATTTTCCAGACCACTATTTGTAGTACTAGCAAGTTACTTCAGCAGTACTTTTATTTATTTATCTATAGTATTTACACCCATCTTACTGACCACAGCACTTAATCCCATAGTTTATTTAGTACTGAGCATTTTCTGGAGAGTTTTATTTTGCCTTATACTATATTTTATATTGGTCTTGTCTTTGTGTCTCTGTGTGTCTGTACAGTCGTAACATAAGCAATTTCCTCCAGGATCAAGTTTGCTGATTCTGATTAGCTGTTACGGCTTTATAAAAAGTAAACAGATATTTCCCATTTCGTTTACTGTTCATGAATTAGGTGTTTAAATTTTACGCTTCTGGTCTTACAGTCTTTGTCATAAGATTTCTGTTCAAATGAAATTTGGCTTAGGCAGATCCGGTCCCGATTTTAGCCAGGCCTGCACAATATAGACAAAGTATTCATAATGTGTTATTTAAAATACACCAACAAGCCACTTTATCATTAGTTTATACAGTTGTAAGCAAATATTTGGGCGCTCTTGATCAAACTTCATGTTTTATTGAATGTATTGATCTACAGATCTGCTTTTACAGGGAACACACTTCTGCATAGTATTGCTCAAGTACTGTTCATTTGCTGAATTTAATATAATTTATTTTTTGTATGACAAAATCATTCAAATATACAGAAAACTACCATATTTAAGTGTGTTCACCATACAGGATGTGTATTTAATTTAACACAAAAAATCAACAAAACGTGTAGTTTAACTAGGGTTGTTCAAATTTTGCGTACGACTGTATAAGGAATCCATCATGTAACATGGTTCTGGATTATCTTGCATTATTTTGGCCCAATTTACTTGGCTTTGATTGCATGAATACTTTGAGTTATCAAAAAACCCATGCAAAATTTGTAACTGTGATTCATCAGGAGGCTCCCAGCTCACAGGTGTGCCTGGCTTATTTACACGTTGCAGCCCTCAGTACCGCAGGACTGAGTGATAGTGACAGTATTTAAATGATAAACTGTGGAGTCTCAATTTTAGCATAATACTAAATCGTGGGATTATTTGATATGGAACACAAATAAGCGAAGCGATTTCAATGTGAATGCCATCTCTGCTGATCTAAATAGCTCTTTTCAGGAACAGGATTTGACATGAAACACTTTCTAAGGCTTTAATATCATTCTATCACTGGTGACATTTAAAGCTAATTTGGAAAGACCAGTGAAAGCTGCTCCTATGAGGCATTACAAACAGGATGAGGCAGAGAGAGGGTGCAGTTTGATGGTGAGTGACAGCTGAACGCTCTGGGAGCACCACTGTGTCTGTTAACATTAGCACTGGCCTGCTTCAGTTAGCGCTCCAAGCTCCTAAGCAGCAGTGGGGGGGGTCTATGTTGGAGACCCTCCCCCAGCAGGGGCCACTCTCTCTGCCAGCAGGCTGCACCGTCTGTCCAGCTGGCCTGACCCTCAGCAGGGGGACCAGGGCACTGGCTGGAGCCCCCAAGGGCTTTAGTAGACCATCCACATCACTCCCCATGGGGCTCCAAAACAAAGGCCCACTCACTCTCTGACTAACAGAACACTTAGCGTTATTGCTTTAGTGCAGCTAGATCGCTAACTAGAGGGGCTTTCCTTAAAGGGGGCCAAGTGCAGACTGGGACTTTCTCCTGATTAGCAGCTCTGTTAAACCCTTAATCCTGAGGTCAAAAATGCCCATTTCTGCCCTCTTTCTTCTCTTTTCCTTTAATAATGTAATTTATAAATCGTGACAATTGTATTTATTTTTATATTATTAATGGTTTTGCACCAAAAACAGCCACACTACATTTTACTTGACCATTCTCCAACCTTAGAATTAAACAGGCTGTCCCTTTAAGACCAATATATGTAAATGAGCTCTGAGTGTCATGCCTGAATCAAAGAACAGTCCAGACTGAAACACACCTTATAACATCAGGGGGAATGGGCGGGGCTAAAGTGCTGTATACTGGAAAGGCAAAGGAAAGTAAATATGGTTTTGTGATGTCACAAAAACAATTAATTTAAAAGTGACTATTTTTGCAGCATAGTTTCCAGTATATGACCTGCACGGTACATTTTGAAACTTTAACTTTAATGTTTTTATACTACATCAAGCACTTTTTCAGTCGCCCGAAAAAAGTTATGATAATTAGAAATGGTCCTTGATCTGAATTGTTGATTGGAATGAATGTAAGAAAGCATGTAAAAGCCAGTAACATTAAAACAATACTGACCTGGACCAGGCCTGTGTTTCCTCATATCCTGGCATATGAATCAATGCATTTAGAGCCTGTATATACCTCTACACATATGACTAATGAATGCAGGGAGTGTGTATGTTATGATGTTATTAATTGCTCCTCTTACAAACTGGTTTAGGGAAAAACGCTTAATGCTGCCAACAAAGGACACTTTGATTCAGTTCAGTTCAATATTTATTTATGTGGTGCTTCTACAGCGGAAGTCACCACAAAGCAGCTTTCAGAAATCCAGGCCGAAGACCCTTATGAGCGAAGTTCAACAGTGGGAGAAATTCCCCAAGTGCAGGTGGAAGAACATCTCTTTTTTCAGTCAAGCAGTCAAAATCTCTTCACCATATAAAAGTAGTATTTATAATGGGCCCATTTTCTTTTTGTCATAAGGTTCACTTGTGATATTGTTATGGGTTTATTTACATTATATGTTGGAACAAAATCTATAAAACACAGCCATGTTTACAAAGTCCACACATACAGTTTAACAAAATAATCCCAAACCATGTTGGGAATGATAGTACGTCCAAGAAAAGTTCACATATCATGTTACCAGTCCGAAATACACCAGAAATGATTATGTACCTAAACAGTTGGATGTCTATCAGTAAAGCTTCATTCCACTCCTTTTTTCTCCAGCATCACTCCTAAGAGGTAAACAAAGACATTACGGCTGGCTGGCACACCCTCGGAACAATTCTGGAATGTTATCCCAGAGGGTCAGGCCCTTAAACTGGCTAATTATGCTCAATAAAGCACCAGCGTCCTGCTAGCAAATCCATTTTTTTCCACAGCCTACTGCGAAAAAGGAGTCCTGCCTGGTGTTTTTATTCGTGAGAGTGAAAAGGACGGGTTTAAAAACAGAACTGAGAGAAAGGCGTGCAGGCCAGAGTAAATATACATCCAACCTCAAAGACCAAAAAAAAAAAAGACTTGTAGTAGCAGGCCGCATGGTGAATTATGATGTTCTGTACCTTAGAAACCAGTTGGAAACTGGTTGAGAGGTTGCTATTGTCCTCTGTTGGCCACTGGAGGAAAAACATTCAGTATAATGACAGAAGACCTACCTCATGTTGTAGTCTGTCCACTCATAGTTTATTACTGGTTTAATAATTTGTTATTATTATTGATAGGAGATCTTAGATCTCTTCAAGGACCTGAGAGTTTCAATTTCAGCAGTTTGCAATTTGAGACCAGTGTGCTACAAAAGTGGACATGTGACATTATGTAATCTCACACATACTTAAGTGCTGTCCTGGTGAAGGCTGGAAAAGTACCCTGGTATTCTACACATAAACAATTATTTTATACTTTTCAAGAATGCATCATGCTTGAAAAGCATGCATCATGAAACGTTCTTGTACTTCATTGGTTCAAATCAATGCCTTCAGTTCCTACAAACAGTGGAAATGCTTATTTATAAGATCAATAAGCCTCTCTCCATCATAAAGGGTAGGACTGAGACATCATATATATTACAATAGCAGTTACAGTAACAGTTATAACTTTTATGTGTAAGAAAAAGCATGGCCACTAGAGGGCGCAGTGTCTGTGTGTATGATGCCCAGTGTTTGCTCTATTGAATGCTCTGAGATGCAGCCTGAAGCTGGGAATACTGAAACCTCTAAGCCAGAGTCTCAAAGTTCATGCTACTCAAACATTCTGTGTTGGTTCATGTGCTCAGCAGTGCTGTAGTCTCGTGTTCTATTGGAGCACACAAGCCGAGCATACAGTGTTCCACTCATCCTGAGTGCAGGCCTTGTATGAGGCCAGGTGAACTTAGTAGCGACTGATTGATGGGCTTGGCTTCAGTCCTGTACTGAAGTGCTCTCAGCCAACTGTAGTTAAACTCATGGACCTCTGCCTGCAGCCATGGTTTTATTGTGAGCGTCAGTGCAGTATGAATATGGCAGCGTGCCTATAGGTGTTTGCCTATTTGTGTGTGTGTATGTGAGAGAGAGAGAGAGCGGGAAAGCAAGCCCAAGGACGAGTTAAATTGAAAGGGCCATTAGTGCTGATTTAAAATATAAAACAAAATAAGAACATGATCAGTTCCAGAAATATGTCATTAATCCACTCTGTAAAGCCAAAAGCCATTCTATAGAATCTGCTTCACAATTGGGAGTGCACTGCCTGTCGCTGCTTAATGAATGATGGATTTTTCTTCAGCTTAATGCTGAACCGCTGAAAAAAATGACACAGTTAATGTCAAAACAAAATCTCGTCCTTCTGAAATGAAATTAACTTCAATGTATGTTGATTTTTTGAGGACTTTTTTGTAACATGCTGAACCATTTCTACTGATTCACAAAATCTCCACACATTGTAAGGACTAGCTGGTGTTTTGAAATGGGATAAAAAAATTTATAAACACAAAAGGCACAAGATTTTGATAGAACAGTTATGCTTTATCGGCAATAAGGGATACGGTGTTGATCTAAATAATACTTCGTGAAATGTCTTTTTTTATTATTTATTATTTGTCACAATGGTGTCCCATTAATTACTGAAACCTAATTATTGAAACCAAGATTTGTATATTACAATTATAGTGTCTGCAACCAAATCAGTTTAATACTATTGAAATCACTGATTCCAAACTTTTGAACATTCATTCTAGACTTTTTAAATGGTAGTGTAGATCCAATCAATTTCACCAGGTTAAACCCTGTTGATCATTATATGGATCTGCCTTTAGTTCCTAACTCCATAACTTTGCACCATGTATGTTCATTTTATAGTATAAATACTGACCTCTACTGAAGGTCAGGGGTAGCTGTTCTAAGAATGGTCCTAATCCTGCTGGTCAGTCCTCTGGGTCTCTGTGAGGCTGTCTGGCTGAAAGGCGGCTGTAATTGTGTGCGGTCAGAGCTCAGCCTGGCTGAAGGGATCTTTCAGAAGGCTCAGAGGACAGCAGATCTCACAGTGAGAACACAGCCACATTGTTCCTATAAAGCTCTTTCATGAGCCCCTAGCAGCTTACTGTGCAACAGGCCACTGTGTCTATGTGTGTGTGTGTGTGTGTGACAGAGGGGTCTGTCAAATACTCGTGTGAAAGGTTCTTGCCTCATGAGCACAGTAAGGTCAGCTATTTGCTAAGTAGCTTGCCCTTTGTTTTTTGGCACTTCCCTTTATCCTTTTTTTCGAGGTCCTTTGCTATCTGCCTCGGTCCTAATGATGAGTTTCCGGAAGCGTGCCAGTGCACACTATTCACCCCGACTACAACGATAACAGAACATTTAGGAGTCCTTCTGCAAAGCTGAAACAGCGCTAACTTTTTATTGTCACTATTCTTTTCTTATGCATTGTTAAAAAAAACAGTTCAGCTTATTTAAATGTTTAAAGGAAACAGTTTCATGGATATTTTGGCATTAGCACATCAAAAAGAGTCCAGAGTCACACAAAGTATAATATAAAATACAGATCTCACTGGCATTTTATTCCCCTTCAAAAAGATGCCAACATTCACACAAGCAGCTACCCACACACACCTCAGCTGCCTCACACGTTCCTTTGTTATGAGCATCTAAAATGACTAAAGGAGAACCATGAAAGATCAGGAACTGAATAGACCTCCTGGAGAACTGGGAGGGCTTATTGTCGTTAACAGGCATTGCCAGTTTGGTTCTGTTATACTGCAGAGTTTATCACATACATACAATAGAAATATGTCTTGCACAAATGTTAGCCTGACATGGGAGTGTTATCGTGTTATATTCTACTGGCAAGACATGGGGTGGCATGGAGATGGGCATGGCAGAGTAATTCAATCAAAATTGCTGTTTTGGCAGAGGTGTCATTCTTAAGCCACTATTAATCAAAACAGGCCTGTCAGTTATAGCAGTTCTTGCTTGGCACATTAAAGCCATGTTTGGTGTCATCTGTGTGTCTATGGGGAGTGCAATTAAGCCGTTATAATTTATGACACTCCCTCTTTCTCCCAAACATCCTCAAGTCCCTGAGGGCAGAGTTATGCTCCACACCCAATGAAACAGAGTGTATTTTTAGACATCAAGCCCTCCTCCAAACAGTTTCCACCCTCTTCCCTTTCCCGATCATCTTTGATGATAATAGCCACGACGCATTGGAATGAAAGTGATCTCTGGTTCACACGCAACTCTAGTCGACCCAGTGACTAATGTAAAAAAAGCAGCAGAAATGGTGGCGCACCCTCTATCACTTTCACTTGATTCAAAAGTTTGGGCTCATTTGTCAAATTAATGATTGTATTTTTTCAATGGTATTTCACACCAGGAAGCAGAGAAGTTGATTTAGGCAGGGTCCAGTCGACTCCCTGGGGTGTGAGTTTTTACCTTTAATGCATTTATTGCATGTAGAGCTTCATTCTGTCCATCAGACTGCAGGTCCTTCTGTAATGATGCTGCTGCAAGTTGCAAGCATTCCCATAATGACCACACATGACCATAGCAAAATTTACAATGAAAGTCACACATAAGATTGGAAACAAAACATTTTATTTATTTACTCCCTTAAGGTTGCCATCCCTTATTTAATCAGGCATTTTATGAGTCATAGTCAGTCAGCATTAAAGTTGCCATCTCTAGGCAATTATAGGTGTTATTTTAGATTTAGTGACAACAAATCATAAATAATACCATACTTTTCCGCTCATAGTATTTTTGTCACGTTATTCACCTTAAGGTTTTTCAGGTAAGAGGCATTCTGGATATTCAATTTATTATATATTTGTTAATTAATGTAATTCTCAATGTTATTACAAAATAATCTACAGAGCTGTTCATGTAAAATATCTTTTTTCAACAAATAATTACAAACCAATGAATTTGTGGAGCACAAGTATCACATTGTTATCACTTTATACATATATCTGCAACCAAAAAAATAAAAATAAAAACTGTGATTCTAAATGTATGATCAATGAGGAGCATTGAGATGATTGTTTTGTATCAGAGCTACAGAGAGTTTCTAATTGGTTTTATCCATCTCATCCCAAAAACAGACCATGAAGTTCTCATTTTGCGCTACTGCTCTAGTCCCTGACCTTAACCATAAGTGCAACCAAAGCTCTTGTCAGCACAACAAAAAGGGAACGTCTACCACAGGAGTGCAAGCACAGGCCATCTGGCCTCAAGAAGTGACATCAGTATACTTCATCTTTGAAGTTCCTTCATCCTTCTTCTACATTTCTAATTGCCAACTTCCTGTTAGCATAAACACTCATCATCAGCTTAGGAAACAGCCAGCAGTTGGGTGGGAAAGGAAAATCACTGCAGCAGCAGCAGCTTTTCCCCTAAACAGTCTGGATTTGGCTAAAGCTTTGTAGAACACAATGCAGATCTGCACTCAGTGATGTACATACTTTCCATATAGATCTTCCTGAAGTGATGGAGATGAAGGCCCTACATAGTGTTACATATGTAGCAGACATGCTGAACTGTGGTGAGGTTCTGATGGTGTATTTGTTTGTGGATCCATCAGGACATTACCGGGTCTGTAGTGTTGGTTAAACAGAACAGAGGAAATCCTACACCGTC
This sequence comes from Brycinus macrolepidotus, assembly GCA_037974445.1. Classification (NCBI taxonomy): domain Eukaryota; kingdom Metazoa; phylum Chordata; class Actinopteri; order Characiformes; family Alestidae; genus Brycinus; species Brycinus macrolepidotus. The sequence goes on from JBBPCZ010167740.1 coordinate 15,139, forward strand.
TAATGAGCACAAACACCGTCTAATGAGCCCATATATATATATATATATATATATGGGGTGGCTTAAGAAAGATACAGGTAAAATGTAAAGCTTGGTATAGTGGAGGATCCTAAGCCTATGCTTGAGTAGTACCTCACACATACATCCTGACACGCATTCATATACACAACACATAACATCCGTGTACGCTGAGGCTAAGACCTTGTTTCTAGCTTTAGATCATGTTACTTGAAATTCTTGCACACAGACACTGACTGTGTTGAGTTTTGTTCTGCCTTTAGTTCAGTTCTACTCTCACTGTTGGAGCTCGAATAGACTGACCAGGGCCCCTTACTGCCCCTCTGTGTGCTCAGTTTGAGAAGCACTGGGTTACAGTATACAGTATACAGTACTGTGCAGAAGTCTTAGGCACCTATGCAAATTGTTTAAAGCCATTTTCTCAGTGAGTGATAAAGTGTCTTTCTGCTAGCAAAGTTAACATTAGAATAAATGCAAGCAAAAAAACAAACAAGAAAGCAGTAAAAAGTATCAAGATTTGTTTTGTTTGTAAACAAAAAAGTCGTTGATATTTTGTGAGCTGGTGAAGAGAACACAGTTTTGGTTCCAGATTTTTCCTTGATGGCTCCAGCCGTTGTTTTGGATTTACAGGTTTCTGTAACTACAAGTGATACTGGGCTTCCACAAGGAACACACTGATACCCTGTACATAAAACCACAGTTTACTGTATAATATTATTTTTAATTATTCTTTTTACTTTTATTTAGTATATTTAGTAATATTAATATGGAACTGCTCATCCAAACATCATATTATTTTCACAGTTGTCTAAGACTTTTCCACAGTACTGTATGTCTGAAAGCACCCAAAGCCCCTTTCTACCCTGCTATTTCAGATCCAAGGTGCACCCATCATGTTCAATAGTGCACAAACATCCAACATCAGTACCTGGCCTTACTAATGCTCTTGTGGCTGAATCAAATCAAATCCTCAAAGCAATGTTTCAGCATCTAGTGGAAAAAAAGTGAAAAGTATCTAGTGTAAAGCCTTCCCAGAAAAATAGATGGTGTAACTGCAGCAAAGAGGGGATACAGTCCTTATTAGGACCCTTGTATTCAGACGATAAGGTGTCAAACTTTTGGATATATAGTGTAAGAGTTTTTTTTTTTCAAAGACAGTCCAGTTGTAGCCCAGATGTGCATGTCCGTGTTATCCAATTCCAAACTCCGCAGCACTGCTTACTGTATTAATACTACTTGGATATTGGATAAAAACAAGGGTGTGTGGATAGGGTTGGGGGGGGGGTTGGGGTTGATGGGGGTTTGCACTGTAATGTATGCCTGAGAGGGGTTTACTCTTCACAAATACATGCGAACCCTTAGAAGATCACTTCTTAAAGCAGAGAGAGAGAGAGATTGTGTGAGTGTGTGTGTGTGTGTGTGTGTGTGTGTGTGTGTGTGTGTGTGTGGATGATATCTCAGCTGGCTGAGAGAGCTGAATGTGTGGTGACAGAGTGGACTGACAGCCCTGAGCGGTGTGAGCGAATGGGCTGCAGGTGCACGCTAGAAAACCTGATACACCAAAACACACTCTCCCAGCCCATTCAGACAAATAACACACATCTGTCTGCCCCTGCAGAACGAGGTTACTGTGTGTGATGGTCGACCTTCAACAGGACATGATTAGATCACACTCTGATGTCCATGTGCGTGCACTGGATGTGGGGTATGACTGTACTGCTCATAAAGAAACTGTGACTGTGCCCTGTGCATGTATGACTTTAGCTGCTGTACTATAAATCACTACAGCCCCAGACTATTGTTACCTCCCAGCTTGCTTACTTTTGGAAGTAATTCTATTGATTTAATTTGTGTGGAGATGATGTACTCATTGAATCAAGTAAACTCAATGCACTTAGTTGCTTTTTTTACATGCATCAAGCAACATTCTGTGGTTATTTGAGCTGTTTTGACTCCAGGCCTTGTCTACATTGTTACTACATGAAGTTAATTTCCTCATTTTCAGACTATAATTATGATGTTATTGCTGAGGATGTGCTCTGAAGCTTCTCTCAGGAGGATTACATTACAAACAGTGCTGATCTGATGTAGCTCGTGTAAACTCTGCCTCTAGTGTTTCCTGTGCTTCTCCCAGGGTTTGGGAGGCGTTCGTCTCCCGCTGTGCTTATCACAACACTTCTGCTTCCTTACCCTGCAGCCATTAGCACTGTGCTACTCAGCACTAATGCGCATTAGTGAACCATGTGAACTTTTTCATTTGTTGAATAGAAAGAAAGAAAAACTCAGATTTGCCCTTATCCTGAAGACCCCATCATGCCAGAATGAACCAACTGAGTACTATAGAGGGGGTAAGCAATGTGACTGTATTTAGTTTTCTGATAAATTATGTCTCACTTTGCATTTCTGTATCTTACGAATCCAAGAACAACTGCATATTTCATTACAATCAGCGCGTCAGCGTTTCGCACACTGGATTTGGTGCAGTGTGCGAAACGCTGAAAAAATAGTATTTATAGTTTTAACTGTATTTTATGAAATGTAGCAATAATGGCTCTGTTTTGGTTATTAAAACGTTTCAAAGCTCTATTGCATTTTGAGTATCATTAAAACGTTATGTTGTATTTTTGTCATTCCACCCACCCCCAACATAAACTAACAGCACATATCACTTGTATCTTCATTTTTGGCTTTTTTTGTTTTTAATGTCATTTGACAATATCAACTGTCCTTTACATTGCATTACAATTTCAAAATGAACAGACAAAGAGAAATGGTCCAAAATTGTTTGGAAAAATCCTTTGTATTAACTTTTACTGTGAGTTAAAGGGCCGATATTCTACATTTATTTAATTACCCCACCTTCACAACCTCTCTTCATCCAATAGAATTAACCAAGCTGTTTTTTGTTACTTAGTCGTTAATGTAAATGACCTATATTTTGATGGGCTGCTTTGTATTGTGCCTCACTGAAAAAGCCTTGCTGAAACGCTCCTTATAATGAATGTGTAGGGTTAAACTGCTGTAGGCTGAACAGGCGGATTTGTAAATGGGTTAGTTTTAGTGAAATCACAAAAACAGTGAATTCTAAACAGGCATAGTTTCTATATAACTGTATGATCTATGGAGTTATTGGTATGTTTGGAAACTTTAATAATGTTTACATATTACATCAGGCTCAAAAAGGTGAGAAATGTTCACTTTTCAATTATGTATGTCCTTTAAAATACTTTTAAGAACATTACTTCTCCTGAAAAGTTCCAACAGTGAGGATATGCATGTATTTTAATGCGCGGGTTTGTTTATATTCCATTGGGAATAACATATGAATAAGAGTTTTTTACTACGGTCCAAGTAATATAGTGTCTATTTACTGGGGCTTTTTAAAAACAAATTCAAAACTTCCTCATCCTCTTTGCAGCCTCAGAGTTCGCCGTAAACAGAGCTTAACTCTGCACCTACTGACCCACACACTCAAGCCATACACACACTCAAGAGTCCACAGGAGTGGCCTTGTCCTATAGACATTGCTCTGAACTGCATGAGGCCATATGAAACCATCACCACACACACAGACCAGGGAATCAGCCATGGACTGAACTGCTTCAACCCATCTGCACCACTTTATAAAGCCACACAAGGTAGAAAAATAATAATAGGCATAGAAACAGTGCTAGAAAAGCTACAGAATAGAACAGAAGACATGCAGGCACAAAAGAAGAGGCAATGATAGTCCTACCTTGACGTACTCCATGGTGGGGTCCATGCCTCCGGCGTCCCTGCGGCAGAGAGACAAAACTCTCTTTAGTGAGCACATTTACTCGGAAAATGTGTCTGTCTGTCTGGCAGTGTGTCTCTCTCTGCTCCTGTGTGCTGTGTGTTTTAGACCGTGCCTTTGACTGAGGCACACTGATTCGCCCCTGCCAACGCTTCCAACCCCTGACTACTTCACACAGCCATGTGAGTCCAGAAAGCCTCAACACACACACACACACACACACACACACACATACCCACACACACAGATTATAGATCATATCAGGTTAAATACTGTAAAAGAGGAAATACCTTATGAAGAATGAAATGTAGACATTAAAGAAGAAAGACATGAAGGAGCGTTCAGAAAGTCAATGACAATCAGAGAAAGCCTGAGCTGAAAAAAAAATAGAAGGCTTAAGATCACTTTCAGCGCCCCCTCGCCATCTCACTTTTTTGTCTCTCATTTTTTCCATCTTTCCCTATTTCCTCCACTCTCTATCTTTCCTTCTCTCTCTCTCTCTCTCTCTCTCTCTCTCTCTCTCTCTCTGAGAGTCTTGTGTCTGGAATGTCTTCCGGATTATGGTCAAGAGGTTAAATAATTCCTAATTCCAGCCCTTACACAACGAAACGTCAGCAAAAAAAGCAAACATAAAAACAATCAGATCTCATGTTTTTGAAATCATTCATCACATCCTATGTATATGTGTGTCTATTCTGATTTAAAAGGCATGTGTTTATATGTGTAACTTACTGTCAGAACAAAACTTCGTATCTCCAAAATAGTAACTTTACAAGAGAGGGAAAAAGCATTCTTAACTTGTAAATGTTAATATAAAGAGTTTTTTCCAAGTATATTTGGACCATTTCTATCCATTCACATTGTAAAGGCCTGCTGGTGTTTTCAAATTATATAACATAATAATAATAATAAAAAGAGGTAAAATGGGCATGCAGTTTTGTAAATCATAATTTAAAGAGTTTTTTTCCATGTAATTTATACTAATGATATAAAGTGGTAAAAATGATATAGTAATAATAAAAAGTGGTAAAAATGGGCATGCAATATTATATCCCACAGCAATGATGTTCCTTCTATGCTATATACTGTGTATAAAGTCTACTATAAGTTCCTTTAAATAAAGTTTCTTACCCTTGCCACTGGCTGTAAACTTGTGATGTATATGGAACTCACGCTAACTGCAGCGATGGGCCTTGGTCACGCGAGTCAAGCGCTGCATTTCTCCGGCGAGTGTGTTGGTGTAAGGAGAAAAGAGCGCTTCTCCCCAGTTCAGTGTTGGTTAATGTGGTCAGACACACTGCTCAGCTCTTTCTCCATATAGCTCCGTTTCTACCGCCCGTGCTGGCCATGACCCGGCCTGTCCCCAGCCAACCACCTTTCATCTCAGCTTACACCAGAAAAATACCCTTTCTTCATGACTCCCCCTGCCTTCCTTTCTCTATGTTCTGTATGACTCCCACTCTCTCTTTCTTCTTTCTTTCTATCTTGATATCCAGCAGGCTGTGTGATTGGGTGTCTTGTGCCTTCAGGGGATGAAGGTTTATATTCAGGTTGGTGGAAAAAAAGGTATGTCCAAAGACCAGGGCCTTATAAAGCATTTAGCAGGAACATCTATCTGTATATCAGCCTGGGGATATTTGCTTTTTCCACTGATAGCACTATAAATCATTCTAAGCTTTGTCCTTTTATATGAGTCCCAGTTTCGATAAACTCCTGGCCAACATATCAGTGCACACACACACAGCAGCGTTACGGAAGAACTCCCAGGCTTGTTACAGTCCCATTATTCTATACTTACAAAAAGCCTCAAAAAAGAGTTCTTTAGAGTGATGAAATAGAAGAACCACTATGCAGTACTAGATAAAATTGGACGCATCTGATTGAACGTATTGTTTTCATCATCATAACGTTTTTTCTGCAGGTTCTTTAGTATCCATTCTGCCAGTGGAATGGAAATGGACTCATCATCAAAAAAACTTTTATCAGAGTACACGCATTGCTCAATGTGTGTAATGTAGTGATTCTGCAGTGAGGTGCTAGAGAGTAATGAAGAATGAAAGGGGAGCAGTAAGAACCCCTGATGTGAAAACAGTTCACATTTGTCCACAAAGACAGCCATGCCAAGATAAAACAAGCAATTGCAACTTCTTGTCAAAAAATCGCATGCCACCGCTACGATAAAAATATTGTGTAAACAATAGATGACTTTGTACAGTACACAATATGAGTTCTTCTGATGGAATTCTATGATGGAAGTTCTATATTCATTGCATTTCAAAAGAAATCTCAAAGGACACTTTTATTAAGGTGTAGGCCTAAAGAGTAAAGAATCTATGTATGAAGCTTTTTCTAGCACCAGTGTTACCTGCTCTCTCAACAAGTACTGTTTGACAGCCAACAAGGTCAAAGTGTGAAACTTCTTCAAGTCTGTTGGAAAAGCGTTCCAGGTTGCTCCTGGCCAAGCGTGTTCAAAACTACACAGGAGCGCTACTTTGAAGAACTTGCAACCTTTTTTATATTTGTTTAATGCATTTTGGTGATTTTTAGTTATTTTATAGTTCTGGTGTCTTCATTATGATTCTAAAACGTAAAAATAGTTCAATTGTGAAAACCCTTCTATACAGAGAGGTGTCCAGACTTTTGAGCTGTATGGTATACTGTTTTTTTTTTGTTTCTACATGTGCAGTCTACTAGAGGTTGCAATAGCAAAAATTCACTTGCTGAGAAGGATCTCATAAGCGCTAATTAACCACTGCCTTCAGTATGCTATAGCAGAACTCCTCAAAGTGGACCATTCGCTCTCTGTCTCAGAGAAAGCCTGCCTGCTGGAGCGCCCATCCGTCTCTCTTTCTTTCTCTCTCTCCTTGCCAAACCACAGCTGTATTGTGTCTTAAAGTAGCGATTTGTACCGAACCGGACCGCAGCATTTCTCCTGACCGCTCCAGTTTTTAGCTGACCACAGAAGGGAGGATTCAGCAGGTCAAGCAGAGGAGCTCAGGCTATTGCTGGATTTCTGTATGCGGAGTCTCTATTACTGGTGGCACTAGACATGCAACGAGGCCTCAAATCCATGATTATTCATTCTCACACACACACACACACACACACACACACAGACACATCTTAGTGATGTAACAGTGCATTTCGCAAACTCTAGGGGCAGTATGATTCTGTGACTTTCTCAGTGCAACAGTTTCTTCAGATGGTCCAAACCTGACCATATATTAACAAAACTTAGTTTAAACCTCAGCACAGCCTGGCAGAACTAAGTCTGAACCTGACCAGTGTGAAAATTCAGGTCCTATTTAGACAAACAGCACATGCTCTATTATTTTATGCATGACATTATTTTATGCATGATGTGTGAATCAAGGGATATTATACTCTCTCTCTATCTCTCTCTGCAGGTCAGACTAAAACAACATCCAAGCAGTAGCTATAACAACCCAACCCCACTGTATGCGTGTGCCTGTGCATGCTTGAGTGAAAAAGAACAAAAAAAAAAGCAACAGATGATCCAAGTCAAACAGGATGGTAAGAGAGATTTATTTACACTTCAGCTGGGTGCAGCAAAAAGAAATCCTCTAGAACACCTTATATGCAGTGCTGTGTAAAAATACTGGACAGACCTGAAATGGGCCAAGAAGTCTCAGCACTTGGGCAACACTTTGGTCAAATACAGCATAAACTTAAACGAAGGTCCTAAATAAATGTTTCATAGCTTACATATGAACACTGATGAATACAGACCAAGAGCTCCTATGAAAACAGGAAGCTTGTGGCAGCGCTGCCCAGCTGTATCGTTGTGCTTAAATGCGACTACATCGTCCTTCAGCCGCCTGTAATGTTTGCCTGGACTTATCACAGCTGTTTGGGGAGGATGGTGACAAGGCGAGAAAAATCGAGTCATTCTGAGAAGAGATGGCTGATGATGACGATGGTGCTGAAAGGACACAAGCTTCTATCAACAGTCAGCATCAAACGGATGTTTAATCAGCTTTTATCTGCCCATGGTGTGCCTGACCCTGACCGTGAAAAGACACACACACACACACACATACAGTGAGGAGGCTTTACGATGATGGATCATGCAGTTTTACTGCTCCACAGTCCAGTGTTGGGGGGCTTCATGCCCCTCTAGTCAATGCTTAGCACTGAGTATGGTGACCTTAGGCTCATTAGTGGCTGCTCCAGAGTGTCTCATTCTATTGGCAATGCTCTTCTGTGGAGATTATACAAGCAATGTGTGAGTAACTGAACACGTTATTCAGCAATGGGTGCCATGACTTGGAAATGACTTAACTATCTTATATATACACCGTACTAAGTTAGAACTTATCAAATTCACACGCCATATTAAGTCCATTCGGACCCATTACCATTCCCTATAAATTGTGGCCACTCATGATTCTATCCCTCATCCTTAATCTAGCCATAATGTTTTGTTTGCTTGGGTTAAAAAAAAAAAACACTTTGTGTGGTCAAACCATTCTGTTATTGTACTGATATTGTGGAATAGCCTGTTTTTTCCCCCAGAAAGCCGGGACACTTTGTCCTTAAAAATATAGAAAAACAAACACAGAGAGAGTCAGCAGGTCTCGTATTCCACTTGCTTTTATCTCAATAAATAAGGCCACACACATCAGCCATAACATTAAACCACTGACCTCTGTCCATTACCAAATGTGCCTACAATGGTCATGTGAGCACCAGAACCATGAAGCAATTGAAAAATGATGACCAATGTTCTCCTGGTTGTTACCTTGACACATACCACCTACCTAAACAATGTTGCAGACCAGGTACACCCCTTCATGGCAACAGTATTCCCTAATGGTAGTGGGCCATTTCAGCTGGCTAACACTGCAAATATTGTTCAGGAACAGTTTGAGGAACATGACTAGGAGTTGGACTTGCCCCCTAAATTCCCCAGATCTTCATCCAATCAAGCATCTGTGGGATGTGCACTGATCTAATGAGGTTCCAGCTCACAACATACAGGACTGAAAGGATCTGCTGCTCACGTTATGGAGCCAGATCCCCCAGCACACCTTCAGAGGTCTTGTGAATTCCAGGTCTTGATGGATCAGAGCTGTTTTGGCAGCACAAGAGGGACCTACACAGTTTTAGGCAGATGGTTTAAATGTTACAGCTGATTGGTGTAGAAATACACTCTCTGTAGATCTTTGTTTTTCTTCAGCTGATTCTTTTCAGCTCTCACTGTACAATACCTTTCTAGTATCTTTGCTTTTATATCTTATTGCTTTATAAATCAATCACATAACAAACATGCCACTTTTGCCCTTCCATTACCCCTTTCATCTCTTTATCCCCCTTTATTTTTCTCCAGCTATTTCTTCTGCCTTTAAAGCTATCAATCTCTCACAGCCTTCACCTGCATTCACCTCATATGTGTTCAGCATTCGTGTGTGTGTAGCCACAGCTGTTTCGCAAATGCAGGTAAATGAATGCAGTCCAGATGTTTTCCAGCGCATGCACAAAGATCTGTTGGTTGCTTTTTGTTTAGATGAAATCAACAAACTGCAAAGACCCCTGTTCGTGCAGATGTGTTTTAGGGTCTCATGTACTTCAGTTCTCCCCCAATCCCATTCCTGAAGGTCTAGTTTCCTGCAGATTAACATGCTTATTCCCCCTTACTTAAGATTAATGCATCTTTTCCAGCCAAATAAGAACTTCTGAAGGTATTTAGGAGAAGCAGGCAGATTGTAATTGTAATGTAACTGGACTCCAAGGTAGATCTCCAGAACCAGAGCTGGTGACCACTGCTGTACTGGTTTGAGACTGATTGTTTGTTCTCTAAACATTTGTGAGAATTTGACCCCCTCACTTCTAGGTTTATTAATCAGTTACTAATCTCAAGTGTTAATATTAAAAAAATATGTAAAACTAACATGTAATATGCAGTTATGAGAGTAAGGAACTAAATCAATGAATTAGTTTACTTTTATTCACTGTTAGCAACATTAGCAATTCTGAATGAACTATTTCTTTAAGGGATCAAAGGAGAATTGCCCTGTTTTTTTTAAATGTTCTGCATAATTCAATGATTGACACAAAGTCAGAGTGATTTGATGTAAAATGGTTCATTGTAGAGAAACCTACTGACTTATGTAAATTTATATACAGAGATTGTGATAGGAACCAGGGGTCATGATGTATATCTCACAAATACACTCAGTCAGTGAACCTAATTTTTTTAAACACTGATATTGGTAAAATAGTGGTAAATCTGAAGAAAAAAAAACATTTAAGGATACTATTTTACTATTTTGCCTTAGAATAGCCTGTGCGTACCTCTCTACCATGAATGGATTAAGAAAAAATATTTTAGACTAAACTCTGCTTTTTGTGAGGTAGTCTTTAGGAGGTCTGGTTCCGATCACCTGCACCTTAAACAATTCTGACTCTCTAAGTTTCTCTAGGATGGAGCATTTCACCTTAGACCACTCTAAAAGTCTTAACAATCTCAACGTCTCAACAACTTGAAATTTTGAAGAAACAGTGGAATTCTCCTTTAACTCTTGCTTAATTCAGTGACTCACCTGCAAGTGGATACAGAAGCAGCAGTCCAGAGCTGACCACACAGACAGGCACTTCCAGTGTTAGTACAGCCCACGTCACAATTGCTGAAAGCCAGTCAAACCACTGTGTGTTTCCGTGTTAAATCCATATTTATGCTCAGATATAAAACTTATGCAAAATGACCTCCGTGCATCCTTTAATCAGCAATGGCTAAATTAATGATAAAAATACCAGTGGTTGTTCTAATCTGTGATTCTTCTTCTTGGTCTCTTACTCCACTCTCCACTCTCTCTCCTTCTCTCTCTCCCTTCCTCTCATACACACTACCTCACCTCCTCTTGCGTATGTCATGCTGAGTTGCAGCAAGGTGTTGTTATGGAGATGGCGGTTCTATGGCTCCATAGCCATTTTCACCTTTGCTCCTTTCGCTGGCAGTGAAAGAGTAGACCAATATTAGGTAACCTTCGAAATGTCAGGGGACAGATGCGCTCGTCCTTGTGGCAAGCCAAGCACACACCTACGCATTAAAACACACGCACATACGCAGGCTGAAGCACTGTCTGACTGGATCATATCCAGTAGTGGGATGTGTTTATATAGCAAGACTCAACTGGAGTCTACATTCATGTCTAGACTACCTTTTTCATTCTGCCAGGTAATATTTAGCTATTAGTAGGTAATGCCGTATGCTAGTGAAGGTATCCCTTATTCATATGCTGTCTGAGCAGTAGAACCACAGCCAATACAGTTTACATGGTAATGATGAAGCTCTCTAAGATGTGCTTCAAACTTTAGCCTGCAAGAAAACCTTTGCAGTTATTACATCATTAATACAGCAGTTCTAGCACTAAAGTTTTTATTTGAAAAGAGGGCGATTTGAAAAGTGGACCTTAAAAAGTGTGCTGCGCTATGAGTGCTGTGCTTCAGTTTAACAGTTTCTCCCTCTTCAGAGCAACTCATGTCAACACACTCTGTAGAAAGTGCAAAAGGAAAGAAGTGCAAAAGGAAAGTAAAAATACCCAAATGGAAATATTTTATTAATGTACAGATACTTGATAAAGGTAGTTAAGTACAGTATTGAGTTTTATGCACTTAATTAGTGTTCACCTTTTTAATTACTCAGCAAAGAGTCTTCAGATTAATAACTGAACATTAAATGCGCAGAAAAATAGAAGACTAATTCCCAAAAGTAGTCAACTAGGGAAGGGTATTTTGTTAGGAGTTTCATAACAAGATCTAACTGGGTGCTGGGTTTTGAAGTGTGTGATATGCACTGTGGGAGAGTTTGTGTCCTGTTTTAATTAGTCTCAGGCTCAGATGTAAACTGCACGCTAAATCACCACACATTTCAGAATCTTCCCTTTAATGGCTATAGATGCTGGTATACTGTACTTTTGCACTTCTTATGAGCAGGGGTTGAATCTGTGGTTTCAAGGATGCCATGGCTGTGCTTATGTGGGTGTGGAAGGAAAGTGATGGAAGGTGGCGGCGGTTGTGGGTCATTTAGTGATTTAGTGATCATTTGCCGTAATCTTTTGTAATCTTTTGTGTGAACAACACTTTATGCCAGTGAGGGGCTCTCTCTCTCCTGCTGTCTTTCTCTACCTTCTTTGCCATTTTGCTCACTTGCTATCAAGAAAATCGATTTCCAGGATATCTGTGGCCTTTAGGGAGTCGCTACAATGACAATATGTTTTATTAATTGTTTGAGATAGTAAGAATGAAAAAAGTTATATACATACATATATACATAAAATTATATAAATTGTTGAAGACATGCAAGGCTGAGGGTCTCTGGATGACATAGAAGAGCATAGGCCTATGTGTTGGTGCTGAACCCCTCACAGTCCCAGTCCAGTTTATCCCCTGCTTATGAGTCTGCTGGAAAACAAATGACTGCATATGAACCTGAGCGTGTCATTCTTGCATAGAAAAGTCATTTAAGAATTTAGCTGGAAGCTGTTAGCACCAAGTAAACAACCCTTGTATCATTCCTGACCAGAACGAGCACACGATGTGCTAAACAGTCTGTGATTTATTAGTGTAGTAGTCAGACGGCACTTTTTTAATCAGGCAGCTTTCAAACCTTCCATTAACTAGTTTACGAGACCCTATTTCACACAGCTACACAACTTGCAATGAAATTGGTTTTTATGTCACAGAATATTTCCAGTTAAGTACTTTGGGCCCTGCGGTGGGCTGGCGCCCTGGCCAGGGTGAGTCCCTGCCTCAAGCCTGTTGGCCCAGGGATAGGGTCTGGGTACCCGCGACCCTAGTAAGGATTAAGCCGTTACATGAAAATGAATGAATTAATTAATGAATGAAAGGACTTTTGATTTGTGTTTATCAGAAAAAAAAGTTTTCTAAACTTTCCTCCTGCATGTACACTGCTGCTTTTCTGCTGCTGTATTTTACAACCAGTCAACTGCTGCTTACAGTGCATACTTCTTCCAATAGTAGGTACTATAAATTACTCAGTATCTACTATAAAAGGCATACAATACCATTTTAAAGTTCGGAATTACTCTATTCATATTATTAATTATTATATTAAAATATAATAATAAGTATCTGTTGTTTTTTTCAATGGTAATTTACATAGTATAATTGAAATACCACAAGGTAGATTTCAAAAGGTAGTTAAAACATAGTGTATGTATATTATGTGGCTTGCAGTGTAGGAGGTTAAAGAAGGGAGAATGAGGCAATAAGTTTATAAGTTTTGAAGCATGCTGATGGTTGGATGTGTTGAAGAGCACATAGCTATTTTGGCCAGGTCTCCCATTGTCAGGCAGTGATATTATCAGAGGAAGGTGACCTGGTTAAAGAGAAGACGCATCCAAACAGGGCAGCTTTGTTGACTTGCTTTGATAAAATCAGTGAGACGATAGAGATGAGATGCACAAGCCTGGAGGTGTAGCAAGGAGACAGAGTCAGAGAAGACTAGCCTCATGGAGACACAGCAGGGTGGAAAGTAATATGCAATAAGAGAGAGACGAGAATTAGATAGTAAGGTAGTAAGACTGGGGGGGGGGGGATAGAATGCAGGCCAGGCTAGTGCTGACCTGTACTATGTGATTATATCTGAGCTGGCCTGGTTACTGTATCCTGGCAATTAAACCAAGCAGTAAAGAGGACCTGAGGCAATCAAGCTGACCGCACTAAATGCCAGATTCAACACACTAAGCAGTTAGAAAGGCCTTAGTATAGTTTTGCCCTGAAACAAAATTCATACCTAAGTTCATATTGTGTAACAAGAAAAAAAATACTGTGTCTGTGTTCATGCACTTGCAAAGTAACAAGTAACAAGAATAATCTGCTATAATGGCAAATAATATCCCATTTTTAATGCTTGTAATACTGTAAAGCACAGATCTGAAGAACTTTATATTTATTTTCTAAAACCATATTTCTGATAAGTGAGCATTTTATCACCTAAACAGTAAGGTAAAAGCACAGCTTTATCACATAGAAAGCAGTGCAGAAAAGCACTGAAGTTCATTTTACACTTGTATAGTTAAATGGACTAAAATTTTGTGAATTCATCACATTTGGTATCAGCTAATGAACTACTCGCTTAAAAAAGACACAAGATAAAAAGACGATGCAAATAATGTTAGCTGCCTTATATTGAGTAAATACCAGAACATGTCACACACTACTGATTTTGTGGTCTCATTCTGGGTTTAATTAATTGCAGTATTAATAAAATGTTCAATAGCACACTGTGGTGCTCACAGAAATTTTCTCTGAGTGTCAGTGTGGATTGATGCTGAATGTTGGAGGTGTTATGTGTGGCTTCATTAAAAACAAGGACACACCAAGTGTGCTGTAGTTTTTATATGTAAATTTCAATTCTTTTTAGCAATCCAAACACATTCTGTGTCATTGTCTTTATAATACCAAATTCAGATTAGTATGAGTCAGTATCAGTACATATATCTCTTTTGTATTTTAATTTGACCCTTTGCTTATGAGGGCCCTAGATGGTTTGCCTGTCTTTGCCAAGTGTAACGTCCATCCTTGAACTTAAGAAAAGTAGTTGATAGGTTCTTTCCTTAATTATTATTCTTGCTGTCATTTCAGTTTTCCTGAATAGTTCTCCATCTAGAGGCGGGACTATGACCATGATGATATCAATGTGTTAGGAATGCATTGCTTGTTTTGAGCAGGAGTGTCAGTGGTGAAGGAAGGGCATGTCACATAATTGCATAGTGAAGAAGGCTGAAGGGGCGAGCCCTGCTCATTCTGACACGTCCATGTGTCATGCACTCGTGTTTATCACCGTTACGGGAAAAGCAGCTGGGAGAGATGAGCAGTTACCGTGACTCCTGTCTGTTTAATACATGCACTCATTACAACACCAGATATCCTACCTTTAGTTGACACATTGATAACACTTTAAAAGCCAAACATCAGCCAATTATCAACTGAAAATGCTAACAAAGCCTTGAAAATAAAGAATATTTATGACACTTTGCAGTTTCACATGAGCAGTTTGTGATTTTACAAGGTGGCCGTGTGGATCTCCACCTGGAGCTTCTTCTTTTATTATGACTGGGAGTGTATCTGTGGGAAGAGTGTATGAGGTGATTCTCTGCTAAAGTGGAGGAATTCACTGGCCTTGGAGTACAATACAGACTAACTTTTTAATCTGGTCTACAGTGTAAATGCTGAACTCGCCTACATCTAAATATTTCCTCCTGCGAATCTCAGAACGAGGTGGTCGTGTTGGATGACAACACAAAGGCTAACAGGAGTTCTGAGTTTATCTGAAAAAGGGGATCTTATTAAGTGAGCATTGACTGGGTGGATAGAAATGAGGTTACATGAGGTGAGTGGGCAGAATTGAATAGATATGCGAAATCAGCCTTAAACTCAAGTCAAGCTCTGATGTGCACATGCTAAAAGTATGGAAGCAAACAATTATTTTTTTTAATGTTTTAAAGTATTGCACAATTAAGCTACTTTGTCAACAACCAATTCAAATGCTCTGCTATCCTATCTGAAGCACACAGCTAACAACATGGCATCACACAGTGTGACTGTGTGCTGTCAAATTATATTTGTTGGATCAGACTTTTTTTCCTTCAGATCTTCTCCTATCTGATCCTGTATTGCCTGGTGATATCAGGCCAACACTGATTATCAGATTGGTGAGATCTCTATTATGGCTGCAATAAAAGTCTGCGGGACATCCCGCAGCAACACAAATGAAAAATCAGTTAGTTGTACACTGCTGACATTTATTCTGTTAAATAAACCATTCTCTCTTTGTTTTTTTATTAAAATGTTTACTCTTGTATTGCTTATGCCGAAGTTTAGGCCTTTAGTTTATATAACCTCAGCAGACCAATGGGCTTGGCCTACAGTGATTTATTTCTTTTTATTGTTCCACTTCTGCGCTAGCGCTATCACAATGAGATGTCTTTCCATTTACACAGCTGACGTATTATGGGGAGAGTGCTACAGTGATTAGATCCAAGCGTGTGAGGAGGCTCTTTGTGTTGAAGTTGATTGGTGTGTGTTGAGGAGCTCACCTGTGTGCTGTAGAGTCCTCCCTGGCCACATTAAAAGGCTGGTGCTCTTCTATGATGTTGTGTATGAGTGGAGACGAGGGCAGACGGCAGCGGCTGGGGTGTGGCAGTGACCCACACATTTCCCATGGCCTAGTGGGGGCGCTACCACCTCCCTTCTTCTTGCGAGGCAGGGTGCCATGAATGGATACGCTGTGATATCCAGGAGGAGGCATCTCTGCCACGCCGGGCCTGGAGCTCAGCAGGTCCATGGAGGAGGCCAGCGGGCACTGGCGTCCCATGTGCAGATTCCTGGGCAGGCTGGCGAACCTCCCCTCAGCCATCATCCTCAACTCTGTGGAGCCCATGAGAGTAAACTGGATTAATATTAATTTGATGTGCTACCAGAATAAAGTAATTGAATACACTGCTATAAGTACACTGAGTACACGCCTGTGAGTACAATTTGGATATCGACTGAATGTGTATGAGTACAGTGAGTGCACTGGGATGAGTGATAAGTGTACACTGAGTACACTAGTGAGTGCACTTAGTAAAGACTTCACTGGTATGACTACAGAGTTGTATGTTATACATACAGGATATGAAACCAACTGAAGCCACACTATTGTTAAACTTCTAACCTTTAGAAATAATTAATTTGAAATTATTGTAATAGACTTAATTAATAAATCTATTACATAATTATTATAGTAATCTTAATTAAAATTACAATAATTTATAGATGCAAGTCATTTAATGAGACCGATAACTTAATAAGAATTATACTAGCGACACCTACAGTGTGTAATGTTGAGTGTACAGGTTTGGCTACACTGAGCATATTGAGTATACTGGTATGAGAACAATGAGTACATTAAGTACACTGGTATAAGTACACTGAGTACATGGCTGTGAGTACAGTTTGGATATTGAGTGCATGTGTATGAGTGCACTGGAATGAGTACACTACTATGGGAACACTCAGTATATTGAGTACACTGGTGCGTGAACACTGAGTACATTAAGTACACTGTTGTGAGTACACTGAGTAAACAGGTATGAATACACTGAGTACATTAGGTGCAATAGTATGAGTACCTTGATGACACTGGTGTGAGTATACTAAGCACACTGTGAATACTGGTATGGGTACACTGGTTATATTGAGAACACTGGCATGAAGACACTTAACATCAACATGCACACCATATATTCCCAACAGTCCTGTTTTCACAGCATAGGTTATTGACTTCCCATTTGAAGATATGACTTCAGAGATGAGACCTTTGAAGCTTGTATTTCATTAATCTGCTTCCACAGTCACTTTGTTTTACGCTCAGACAAGACACATAACTTTATGCTCAGATGCTTTTCTGCAAGAGGGTTGGGTTATATAATGCTGGCAGGTTATCTGAGGGGAGTCTGCTCCATAGTGAAAACAAAGCTGAGGGGTCATGGTGTCGGGTGTAATCTTTATGAATGTTTTGCAGGAGGCCTTGCTGACGGATAAGCAGGGTGCTCATGTCTGCCCTGGAGCGTAATGCGAACACTGGTTTGCTGTGTTTTGTTAACCTGAGCAGAAATATGAGACAATCATACAAATTACACCTCTACTGCTATTACAGAGCTGTCTCCTTTCTGCGAGAGAGCAAAAAAGGCTGATGACTTTGGCTGCCTTTTCGAAAGAACCTCCTTTCGGACCACTTGAACAGGAGATAACAATCTCCTGCTGCTCTCTCCAAAAGTTATTTACCTCAGCATTCCACAGGCTGCCTGGGACACCACTAATTGGGCATAAAAGTGGAGCCTCCATGTGCCTAGCACGGAACGGGCACGTCTACATTCACTGATGGATACGGCCTCTGGAGGGTTTTTCGCTTGTTCTTGCATGTCAAACCACAAATGTCTTAGTCATATCTATATTTACTGGGACCAACAATGCAGACTTTGACAGTTTTGTTTGTCTTCTTGTAAAGGTTCTCGCTCATCTGACCTGATTTATGCAGCTGCACCGAGTGCTCCTGTAATTACAATTCAATCTCAGCGCACCCTGTGAGACAGAGCACATAAACCTGTCCTGTATAGGTTTTATTCCTCCTTCTTCGCTTGTTCCTTTCCATTTGTCTCTCTTTTTGTAACTCTCTTTATCTTTACTGCAGCATTCAACCTCTTTCTTGATGAAACGACTTTTCACTCAAATGTTAAGAGCAGTACGATGTGCCAGCAAGCTAATGAGAGCCATCAAGAGTATTGGAGCTTTCTGTCTTATTAGGAGAAAGGGAGAGAAAATAGTAAGGCTGTGAGTGTGTGCGTGTGTGTGTGCGCGTGTGTGTGGGTGTGTGTGTGTGTGGGTGGGTGTGGGTGTGTGTGTGTAGGTGTGTCTGTGTTTCTATATCGACATCAGGATCGGCATCAGCAGCTATGAGCATAAAATATATGAAACTGGCATTGGCCTAGAATTCTCTGTTCAGTACATTTCTAGTTTTTCCATCTTTCAGAGGGCATTTAGTGTCTAGAAAGATAAACATACACACACATTCGTGTTCAAAAAAGATTTCAACTAATTTGCAGGAAGCTGTAAAAAAGTGAAGACATGCTAGATGTGTCCAGAATTATGAACAGAGCTGTGGAGCCTTTAGAATGAGGTTTGTGTTGGTTGTGTGTGTGTGTGTGTGTGTGTGTGTGTGTGCGTGTGTGTATTTGTGGGAAACCCAATCTCAGAGCATGATACTCTCTCTCTTCAAAGTCTGACATCAAGTCATGATCTCATTCCTACCAAGGGGGAGATTCCACCCTGAATGATGTTAATGGAATGTATAGTTCAATACATTCCATTAAAGTGTACATATCTTACATTTTTCATGTAGTTTTTGATGTATCGTTTTGTCCCTGAGGCCACTTACGATGTTTGTGTGGTTCATGTACCAAAAACAGTCATAATTCATTTTTTCATGACCATTTTCCAATATCTATTCCTTAATTAAGCAGTTTGTTACTGTGCCTTTAAGACGTGATATGAGCTCTTTTATGACTGGCTGCTCTGTATTGTGCCCCTTTCAAAAAACAGTCTAAGCTTAAACACTTCTAACTTTGTCATGAATGGGCTCGGCTAAACTGCTGTGCATAGAATAGTATGATATATGCAAATGTATTTTTTGTGGATGTCACAAAAACAGTCAATTCAGTACATATTGGTGAACGGTACATATTGAAACTAACAATACTTCATTAAACTCTTTTATTGGCTCTTATACCTTAATTTTTTTATTGACAAATGGAAAAGGAAAAATTATTTTTTCCATTAAATGGGCCCTTTAAAAACGTTGTGTTTATTACCAAAAATACATAAACATGAGAGTTTGTCACCAACATGGAAAGCCGTGTTTAAAGCGGGAAACTCCCTGGTGATGATTATGAATCCTTGCTGGAGTGTCTGAACCTGCACACTAAACCACACACACACCTCTCTGTGTTCCACGGCTTTGGGATCAGACCGACAACAAATAAGCAAGCCCTTGAAGCGTACTCCCTAGACGTTCTTCCTGTGTTTCTAATGGCTTTATATAAGCTCTCTGTGTGATCTACCTTATGTTTAATAGCTAAACCCTCACAGAGGCCTGGGATTTCATCAGGGACCCTCTATGCGCTCTAAGTACCTGAGCCTGTTTATTTAGACAGTGGAGTGCCACACCTGGAGCACCTGGATGGTGTCGAGAGCCTTGAAATGGGACACCCCATTCACTCTTACTGCTTTTCATGTGGCCTGGATCGGGTAGCAGAAGTTAACATCCACAGATCTCTGCAACTGAGTGATTATTATGGCTGGGTAGAAATCCCCCTGCGGTATTTTTGCCTCTTTTCCACACTCCTGGTGTCACTCACACATGGCTCGGGACGATGAGCCACGGTCACACACACCATCAGATCAGAGCTGGATCTGAACCCCTGGAAACAATTAAACACTGTGCTGCTCCTGGCTGTCAGGAAGCAAGTATATCACTGAAGCCTTGCAAAGGATCCAGGTATCCTAAATGAATGGCAAAATTTGTCTAGTATGTCTGGAAAAACCTAATAGGCCACTTTTAATATTCAGTGCTGCAGCTTCCATTGGTTTATGAAAGCAAATAGCTACTTTTCAACAATAGCAAACGGTGCAGTCAACTTTTAAGGCCTTCTGATGTGTCCTGCAATGTCATAAACACCCTCATATGTGGGACTTCATATGTCCTCTCAGTTCATCCCTGCAGAGTAATATTTAAAGTATATGGTGGTTCACTATTGCAGAATGATTCAGAGTATTATATGAAATGTAAATATTATATAAATATGCGACAAGATATTATCAATGAACAGATTACATTACCTCAGCTTCAACAAATGACTAAAGCTAGAGCTGACAGTTGTAACAGTTACATGGTAAGAGGGGATCATCAGTTTCTACACAACTTCTTGTCTTCTCAGTTAAATATGGGACCAGTGAGAGCACATAATATTCTTTAAATTGCAAATGCAAGAAAGTCCGCCATACTCTACATGCCCATTAGCTGTTAACAGAAACATAATTAGTTAAAAGTGGCCAGGTGAAAATGTGAAAAAGGTCTATAGCTTGTTTTTGTTTCAGCTTGAACTACCTTTTAAACATGGGGCAATGTTAGGCAGCCTATCAGAACAAAGGTAATTTACACATGTCTGTTTTAAAGACACAGTAACAAGAACACAGTTGGAGATAAAGTAAAGGTGGTCTTGTAAGAACCTCAGCTAGATTTAGTATATACAACCACACAAATGTCATGAGTTAACTTCAGTGAAAAAGATCAAATCTTTGAAAAATGTAAAATATGGAGTCTTTAAATGTTTTCTCTGGAGTGCACTTTCTGAAGCGTGCCACAATGCTTTTAAAGGCAGAAAAGCAAAACACATAGATGTGCTATGCCATCGCAGCTTCATAATAGCGGTAACATGGTGATAGCAAAGAGATAAACATCAGAACACCCTACGTGCATGATGTGTATGTGACTCAGAGGGCCGTGCTGTGTTACTCAGCACAGCATGTCCAGAACAGAGTCAGGCAGAGTTGAGTAACTCTGGCGATGGGTTTGTAGGATTCATCCCTGCCTGATTCTACCTGCAGTTTAGTATCTACAAGACTAGTGTTTAAGTGATTTCATATTACATTTTTTTAATCTTACACTTTGGTGTATTATACTTTATAATATTACATTTTAAAACGTTCACATATGTATGTAACATGTATAATATTTGCTTGCACATAAAGAAATCAATTTAAAAATACACTACACTTAAAACATGGCAAAAAGGTTCGAAGCACTGCCATCCAGGAACCACTTTTTAGTTCCCTAGAGAAACCTTTAAAGAACTTCCATTTAATGGTTCTATACCAATTCCATACCAATACTATAAGTCATTCAAGCACAGTATATATCGTTGCAGTAGTGAGAAAATCAAATAACTTACCATTTGAAAATGCAGTACAACTTTACAATAAGCCTACACTTAAAGAAGTTTATGAATAGCTAAAAATGAATTTATTAATGGTTATTAAATGTCATGAACACAGTAAAATCATTAGTATGCAGTTATGTTTGATTAATTAAAAGGGCAACAGTGTCCTGTTCTATCAGATGAAGCTGACAGGTATAAGCTGACTGACAGAGAAGACATGATCAGTAACCAGCAGGATTTGGGCTTTAGCAGCATAGATGAATGTTGCTTGCCACTATTGTCACTGTTGCCCTTTTTATGCATTATAGCAGCTTATTAATGACTTAACATATAACCTTAAATAACCTAATTAATAACCATTAACAATCAAATTATAAACATTTATAAAGCCTTTATAGGGGTAATCATATTGTAAAGTGTTACCAAAAACACCAGCTGCTCTTTTTGCTACCCTTTTCATTATGAATGGACCAATAGAAATGGTTAATTGACTATTTTATGAATATGAGATTTTCTTTGGGGTGTGTGTGTGTGTGTGTGTGTGTGTGTGTGTGTGTGTGTGTGTGTGTGTGTGTGTGTGTGTGTGTGTGTG
>JBBPCZ010167749.1:0-16855 GCA_037974445.1 Brycinus macrolepidotus
ACTTGACTGGCCCACACAGAGCCCTGACCTCAACCCCATCCAACACCTTTGGGATGAACTGGAACGGAGATTGTGAGACAGGCTTTCTCATCCAACATCAGTGCCTGACTTCATAAATGCTCTACAGAATAAATGAGCACAAATTCCCACAGAAACTCCAAAATCTTGTGGAAAGCTTTCCAAGAAGAGTGGAAATTGTTATAGCTGCAAAGGGAGACCAGCTCCATATTAAAGTCTAAGTATTTGAATGCAGTGTCATTAAAGGCCCTGTTGGTGTAATGGTCAGGCGTCCCAATACTTTTTTTCATATAGTGTATAAAATGCTTTTTTTTCTGAGTGCAGATTTGTCTTTATCTACATACAGATGTACAAGTCACATGTAAAACCCCTTTTTGCCCTAAGGAATTGGTTTATCATTCTTTAAAACCTGAAAAGTAAACATGACCAGAAACCGTTTAAGTTGTTCTCCCTCCATAATTTGAATTGAGTCCAAAAGACTGTAGACTATACCTTATTATATGTATTTTTTTTTAAAACTATTTTAGATTTAGTTTGCCAACTACTCTGTATGGGCGGCTCGTATAGTGACAGTGTTGTCAAACCTTTCTTGTAAGTAATAAAACAAATTCACATATTATTTCAGTACATATATTTTATTTCAAAACTCCACACCTTTTTCAAAATATTCATACCAGAAACACTGGCAGCTTCCACAAAGTGAAAAGTGACCATTCTTAATATTTAATCTCTTTTGTATACTTTCTTGCATTACAGAATCCAAAAAAATGACGATCACTAATCGGCTATCAGCTGGAAAAAAAAGTGTCTGAACACACAAATGAAATAAAGTGTGCTTTTAAAAAAAACATGAATTTCTAAGAATTTTATATGTCTCCTCTATTTCTCCATTTATCTGTTTGTCATATACTGCCTATTTTTACACAGTCCCATTTTCCTCAGCACTTGCTACAATGTGTCTTAAACACTAGAGCGCTATCTCATACGTCACTGCCTAATCAAACAGTGCACAACAAACACTTGTTGGGTAATTTACCTCAGCTAGATTAAGATAAAGCTTTAGAACTGTTTGGAAATCACTTAATCATAATTTGTGATATACTTTTTAAAAATCAGTATTTAAATAGAAAGATGATAAATGTAATAGAAAAAAAGCACATCAGTTTTGCAAAAAAAAAGATGAGACAATATTAGATGAAAGGCTTGCACCAATAAATACTTTCACATAAACACAACTAATGCAACAGGTAACCCACATGTATACAATTTAGACAAAAAAAGACCAAAAAGAAATCAACAGGCTAAAACTTACAGCAAAACCGTTGTAATGGAAGCTTGGATTGGCGCACAAGCATAACTGAGCACAATGACCCTGACTCAATCAATAACAAAATTATTTTCAAAGATCTTGAATAAGCCCAAACTTAATAGTCCAATATTCAAAAATATGCTAATGAGATGTAGTGAACATCTTAACGACCCTGTTCCCAAAAAAACATAGGGACACGGTGTAAAAGGTAAATAAAAAGAGAACGTGATGATTTGCAAATCATGTAAACCCATATTTGATTGAAAATAGTGTAAAGAACTGGGGATTTTTGTCATTTTCTGGAAACTACCAGCTCATTTAGAATTTGATGCTAGTGAAACATTTCAGAAAAGTAAGGACCTGTCACCTCTTTTAACAACACTGTAAACGTTTGGGAACTGAGGAGACCAAACGCTGGAGTTCTGAAAGCAAAATGTCAACCCATTCTTGTTTGATACAAGATTTCGGCTGCTCAACAATTCAGTTTAAGTGTATTTTTTCTTTCCTTTTCCCAAATGTTTTCAGTGGGTGACTGGTCTGGACTGCAGACGGGAAGTACTGTTCTAGATTGGAGCCAAACTGTGGTAATGTGTGCAGAATGTGGTTTGGTTGAAACACATCTTGCTGAAATAAGTTTCTGTATTATGTTACTAGTTGGTTTCTTCTTTGCATGGTACAGTTTTATCTTGCATTTGTGGACGCAACAACAAACTGCCTTCACAGACAGTGGTTTTGGGAAGTGTTCCTGAGCCCATGCTGCGATTTCCACTAGCATGGTCTGAGGGTCCCATCCACTACTGTTTTTTTTTTTTGCTTTGTCCCCTGCGTGTCTCTGTATTCTCAGAATCATTGAATTTAATAATGTATCACAGATGACGAAATCCCCAAATTCTTTGTAGTTATATGTTGAGAACGTAATTCTTAAATTGTTGCACCATCTATGCAGTGGTGACAGAGTGGTGACACCTCCCCCATCACTACTTTGGAGAGACTCAGCATCTTTGGGATGCTTTTATGTTTACTTATGTTTAAATTATGTTACTGATGTGCTACCAATTAACCTAATTAGTTATTAGCTGTTCCACCAGGTGTTTTGCTGCAGTCTTTTATTACCCTTGTCATTTTTGAAACATGTTGTTAGCATCAAATTCAAAATGAACATACACTTTTCACAAAACAAAATTTGTGTTACCTAATGCTGTCTTTACTCTATTTTCAGTTAAATATGGTCTTACATGATTTGAAAGTCATCATATTCTGATTCTGTACATTTTACAGCATCTCTACTTTTTGGAAACAGTATTGTACTTCAGTACGTTTAGATAGTAGTACCCCTAATACTTTGCTGAACTTTTTAAAATATATTTTTGCTTGCTACAACAGACACATTACACAACGTGATGCTTGCTTAAAGATCAGTCTTTTATCAGTAGGTTTTCTGTTGCTGTGATACAACAGAAACATGTGGAACCCAAGCCGACCCACAAGCTCCGTTTCCGGGATGAGGGTCAGTAGAGCCTTGCTGAATTGCACAATTATCATCTCAAACCAGTCCTTAGGGACCCCCAGAGGGTCAATATTTTTAGTCTATCCTCATGTGCTGCAAGCTGAGTTAGAGCAAAGATGTCTGGGGGGGTCCTTCAGCACCAGTTTAAGAACCGCGGCTTCAGTACTTTAGTACTTAGCTACTTAAACATCTGAATCTCCGCCCACAATCAAAGCTGTAATACATTGCTCTTCTGCGTGAACATGCTGGTGTCTTTGAAAATTACTCAGTCGGTTAAAACTCTTCCCACACTCTGAGCACTCGTAAGGCTTTTCTCCTGTGTGAATTCGTAGGTGTGTTTGGAAGCTACTCAGCTGATTAAAACTTTTCCCACACTCGGAGCAGAAATACGGTTTCTCTCCGGTGTGAATGCGCTGGTGCCTTTGGAGATTACTCTTGTGATAAAAACTCTTTCCACAGTCCGAGCAGCTATACAGTTTCTCTCCTGTGTGAATCCGCTGGTGTTTTTGGAGACTGCTCTGTCGATTAAAACTCCTCTCACAGTCTGAGCAGTGAAACGGTTTCTCTCCTGTGTGGATGAGCTGATGTCTCTGGAGATTACTCTGATGATTAAAACTCATCCCGCAGTGCGAGCAGTAAAACGGTTTGTCTCTTGTGTGAATGCGCTGGTGTGTTGTGAGAGTACTTTGCTGATTAAAGCTCTTCCCACACTCTGTGCAGTAATACGGTTTCTCTCCTGTGTGAATGCGCTGGTGTTTTTGGAGATTACTCTGATGATTAAAACTCATTCCACAGTCTGAGCAGTGATACAGTTTCTCTCCAGTGTGAATAAGCTGATGTTGTTGAAGGTTACTCTGGTGATTAAAACTCTTCCCACACTCTGAGCAGCGATACGGTTTCTCTCCAGTGTGAATGCGTTCGTGTTGTTGGAGATTGCTCTTTCTACTAAAACTCTTCCCACACTCTGGGCAGTGGTACGGTTTCTCTCCAGTGTGAATGCGCCGGTGTCTTAGAAGATTACTCTGGCGATTAAAGCTCTTCCCACAGTCTGAGCAGTGATACGGTTTCTCTCCTGTGTGAACGCGCAAGTGTGCTTGAAGAAGACTCTGATGCAGAAAACTCTTCTCACACTGCAAGCACTGGTGAGTTCTCTCCTGCTCCATTTTGTTCTCCATGATTCTGTGAGGTGCGTTAGTGCAAAGAGTACCAGAGGATGTTCGCAGAGAACTGCTTCAGTTGGACGACATGTAATCGTATGTTATCTCTGCTGGTTTCAGCAGTTTCTTGGTGCGGTGCACAGAAATGGACATGAGGAGCAAAAGACAACTTCTGTAGAGGACAAAAAGACAAAAATAACTATTAATATAAAATGCAATAAACTCTCCAACAATGTGTACATAAACAACTTGTTCCCCAAACATGCCCTTTTGATTTCACTTTTTTTCTTTGTTAAGCCAATAAATAAGCTCGTGATGGCAAACCGAGCTACTAAAAATAAACAAAAGAAACAGAGAGAATGCTCAGAATGGATATAATAAACTAACAAGACTTTTTGACTGCATTCTAAGGCATTTTAGACTCTTTTTTTTTCCCAATGACCTGCGATTCCTTCAAAAAAGACTTTTAGGGAGTGCACTGTCTACCCCTGTTGTCCAAAACTCCACAGTGGACATGCCAAGCTCAGACGCTTCTCAGATGATTAGTAAGCAAGCAGGTTAGGGGTAGAATCTTTATTCTGAGTGTGGTAACAGGCCTTAGGAATCTATAGCTATAAACAATATTTTAATTTTAAAAAGTAATATGCGCCAATCAGCCATAACATTAAAACCACCTGCCTAATACTGTGTAGGTCCCTCTCATGCTGCCAAAACCAGCAGAGGCACTCCACAATCTGACACCAAGACAATACCAGCAGATCCTTTAGGTCCTGTAAGTTGTGAAGTGGGGTCTCTATGGATCAAACTACTTTGTCCAGCATGTCCCACAGATGCTCAAACATACTGAGATGTTTGTCATGTCAGCACCATGAAGCTACTATGTACTTGTTTAGGTAGGCGGTACATGTCAAAGGAACATCAACATGAATGCAGGACCCAAGGTTTCCCAGCAGAACACTGCCCAGAGCATCATACTGCCTCCACTGCCTCACCTTCTTCCCATAATGCATCTTGGTGCCATCTCTTCTCCAGATAAGCGACGCACACACACCCGGCCCGATGCTCACCAAGCCATTGTAGGAGCTTTTGGCTGTAGTTAGCATGAGTACTCTGCCCAGTCTGCAGCTACACAGCCCCATACGCAGCAAGCTGCAATATATTTTGTCTTCTGACCCCTTTCTGTCAGATCTGGCATGAACTTTTTGTATGTGTGTGCGCAAAAGTTTGGTTACCCCTGGCTCTATATGACTGACAGTGACTTTTGTGATAAGATCACAGTTAAAGTTACCTTCTGATGACACTGCCATGTAGATGATAAAACAACACTGCACAGTGGGCGCATCACCGCTGGTGCTGGTTTTGCATAGCTGACCTTTTCACTACCGAAATGCAATTTAAGAAATGGAAGTTAAGGACAGCTGCTGAGGTCAAGACAAGATCTTCGGCAGTTCTCCTTAACTTCCATTTCTTAAACTGCATGTCAGGCAAAGAAAATTTCAAGCATGAAGTGAATCTTTGTCTTCTCCTGCTTTGTCTGAGTCAATTCAATTTCATCATCAGTGAACTGCTTAGATGAGCCCATGTTAGGGTGAGCACGTATCATTTTTAAATGTAAGTTTGTTCCATGTGGAGACTGCAGTAATTTATTATTAAAACATCATTCGACCAGGGGAAGACACACTTTTGCGTAGTTTAAATTTTACAACTATAATCTACTGTTTGTCTTGTTCATTTACTCATTGACTCTATAAGACAAGACACAATACATTGCAACACTGGATTTTCAGGTATTTTAATTTGACTTTCTTTTCCCCGGCAAGTACAATCCTGTTTGCTGCCCAATAAAAACAAGGAATTTGGCATGTCGCTTAAAATATTCGTAAACTGAACTGGACCTCAAGCTACAGTGGATTTTAAGTGGATTCCTTTCTCAAGTTTTTTCAGTGATGGATTATATGGACAGAAGTATTGGGACACCTGACCATTACACCAACAGGGACTTTAATGACACTGCATTCAAATAAATGGACATTAATATGGACTTGGTCCCCCTTTGCAGCTTTAACAGCTTCCACTCTTCTTAGAAGGCTTTTCACAAGATTTTGGAGTTTCTGTGGGAATTTGTGCCCATTCATTCTGTAGAGGTCAGGCACTGATGTCGGACGAGAAGGCCTGGCTCGCAATCTCCCTTCTAGTTCATCCCAAAGGTGTTGGATGGGGTTGAGGTTCAAGTTCTTCCACACCGAACTCATCCAACCATGTCTTTATGAAGCTTGCTTTGTGCACTGGGGCACAGTCATGCTGGAATAGAAAAGGTTCTTCCCCAAACTGTGTCCACAAAGTTGGATGCATGATGTTGTCCAAAATGTCTTGGTATGCTTGATTCTATACACCTGTGGCAATGGTTATGATTGAAATACACCTGAATTCAATAATTAAGAGGTATGTCCCAATACTTTTGTCCATATAGTGTATTTTAGATGGACACATGGAAAAACCAAGGACATTTTAAATGCAGTATTTTTATAGGAACCAATTGAATTGTATCAACGATAAGGACACGCTTTCAGTGACAGATTACGACATTCTTGTAGGTGACTAATGAGGATAAACAGTGAGACTGTTGTGTCAAATGCTTTGTCTCTGTCAAACCGAAATCAGAAAGCATTTAAGATAACAATGTAGAACAAAAACACATTCAGAAGATCTCCCAATCCCCAGCCAGGTCTGGACAGGGACAGCTTTCCAGACCCCCTTACATGTTCTTCAGGCTGCTTTTTTAAACCCCAAACATCTCTCCAGACGCTTCTTTCTGTAAGGGTCAGTCAGAAACAGGGTGGAAAATGTGAACAGCTCCCTACCTCCAGCGGCTCTGCTCCTCTTCTAGATCTTCAACAATTAGCACAGAGACTGAGACTCAAACCGGATCTTCCGCTTCTCCACTTTAACAACCTCCTTCCAGTCATGCAGAGGCAGGAGAAATATCTGTCAACGTCCAGACTGAATCCCAGTGCTTAAACACTGAGCCACAGCAGCTCCGACACAGTTTACCTTCATTCCTGAGAGGCAAATCAGGGGAATAAACAAATAGGGCCTCAAACAGCTGAGCGGACTGTTCCTCCCTGGACTTTACCTGATCTGCTAATCATATAGATCCGCCCCCTGGTCACATCTGCTACTGTGCTGTATGAGGACATGAGCTACAGATCAGGCGAAATAATCGAACGCAGACAGGGGAGGGAGAATCAAACCAACAGAAAAACACCATATGGACACAAAGTATTGGGATGCCTGACCATTACACCAACAGGGACTTCAATGACATTGCATTCAAATATGTAGACTTTAATATGGAATTGGTCCCCTCTTTGCAGCTCTAAGAGCTTCCACTCTTCCTGGAAGACTTTCCACAAGATTTTGAAGTGTTTCTGTTGGAAATTCATTCTGTAGAGCATCTCTTAGGTCAGTCGCTGATGTTGGACAGGAAGGCCTGGCTCACAATCTCCGTTCCAGTTCATCCCAAAGGTGTTGGATGGGGTCAGAGCCCTGACCTTTGTGGAAGCATGGCGTTGTCCAAAATGTCTTGGTATGCTAAAGCATTAAGATTGCCCTTCACTGGAAACAAGGGGCCTAGCCCTAACCCTGAAAAAAGTATTTTTGTCCATATAATATAAGCGAGGATGCTGTAGGTCTGCAGTAGTCATGTTTATCACCGCTGCAGCTGGACAAGACGAAGCAGACCGATTTGTAATTTTTAAACATGTGTTTTTAAAAAGAAAGTACGTTAGGACTTTTGGTGTGAATGCGATAAGACTGTTTGTATCTAGAGGAATCTTTAAAGGTCTTCAGACACAGGCCTTGCCTGTTTAAAGTGATTATACCATGCGTATGTTTTGAAGATTACAGACTATTTAATTTACCTCCGTTGTAGACTGAATCTGCTGAAATCAGGCAGACGCTTCAGGAGTATTATGGCTGGAACAGAGAGGCTCAGGAGGAGCTTCTATGCACAGGCCATAAGACTCCTTAAACAAGACATCTCAACTTTAAACCATTCATTAAAACACAAACTGAACTCTACCTCACTGTAGCTTACATGCCATCTGTTATTTATGTCTGTCTACATCACCAGAAACTAGCCCACTGCACTTTACAGTAGTCTAATCTGTACATTTGCACTTCAGATCTTGTTTACACTGGTTTATTTGAATATATTTTTTCTACATATTTTTTATTATTTAGTTCTAGCCTTCAATTTTATCTTTCATTTATTGTAACTATATTGCACAGTCTCACAGACGTTTCAGGGGCACATTTAACCACAAGTTGTACTTGTGTAACTCTGTATGTGACAAATAAGCTTGAATCTTAAATACTTGTTTTGAATCTCCAAAACAAGTTACATTAATCAGCTATCTCCAAATAGTCTTAATGTTTACAGCTTTATAAAGTACCTTTTATCTCTCTACTATTTGTCATGTACTGGTTAGTTTTAGTTTTCATGTTCTCATTTTTGCATTATAACACAATCATTATTCATTCGTTAATCTATTTCCCATGTCACCGCTTATATGACAAAGGTCGATGGATAAAAATACTAGACAAAAGTTTGCCAACAATAAAAATCAAAAAGAAAAAAAACATAAGATGCATTAAAACAGGACCAAAACGAGTATATTTATTCCAACCCCACTTTATAACCCCAGCTTTATTCTGTTATTTGCAAGGCAAGACAAACCAACATCAGTCATGCTTTCACATCCACGAAGGTTATCACCAAGAGAAACAACGTCTTTGGAGGCTTGTGTGTGACAATTTGAGAACACCGTTAGTCAGATGGAGTAGAGGTGTCCAATATATAGGCATTTAACAGTTTAGTTTCAGTGCAAAACTACACTGGAAAACCAGAATGATCTTGGATAGCTGACTATATTTGGGCTAAAGAGATAATTACAAATTTTCAAAACCATTAATTGAAACCACAAAAATGTCAACAATGATCATGAAAATATTTTTATTTGACCCACATCAGCTCTTCTCTCCCTTTTAGCATATTCTTGTGTCCAAGCTCTTTATTTGTCTGATGCTCCGCCCACATTAATAGCAGTTACTTCTCCGGTGTGAATGTGCTGGTGTCTTTGGAGATTACTCAGTTGATAAAAACTTTTCCCGCAGTCCGAGCAGTGATACGGTTTCACTCCTGTGTGAATGCGTTGGTGTGTTTTTAGACTACTCGGTTGGTTAAAATTCTTACCACAGTCTGAGCACTGATACGGTTTTTCACCTGTGTGAATGCGCTGGTGTAGTCGAAGATTACTCTTTCGGTGAAAACTTTTCCCGCAGTCCGAGCAGGGATACGGTTTCTCTCCTGTGTGAATGCGCTGATGTTCCCGGAGATTACTCCTTCGATTAAAACTCTTCCCACAGGCCAGGCAGTAATACAATTTCCCTTCATTGTGAACGCGCTGATGTGTTTGGAAGCCATTAACACTCCTCTCATACTCTGCACAGAGATACGGTTTCTCTCCTGTGTGAATGCGCTGGTGTTTCTGGAGATTACTCAGTTGGTTAAAACTCTTCCCACAGTCCGTGCACTGATACGGTCTCTCTCCGGTGTGGATGCGCTGGTGTGTTTGGAGATTACTTTGTTGATTAAAACTCCTCCCACAGTCCGAACACTGATACGGCTTTTCTCCTGTGTGAATGCGCAGATGTGTTTGGAAGTTGCTCTGTCGAGTAAAACTCTTCCCACACTCTGAGCAGTAATACGGTTTCTCTCCTGTGTGAATGTGCTGATGTTGTTGGAGACTACCCGACTGGTTAAAACTCTTCCCGCACTCTGAGCACTGATAGGGTTTCTTTCCTGTATGAAGACGCTGGTGTCGCTGGAGGCTACTCTGACGGTTAAAACTCTTCCCACACTCCACGCACTGATGTGGTTTCTTTCCACTGTGAATGATCTGGTGACTTTGGAGGTTACTTTGATTACTGAAGCTCTTCCCACAGTCTGAACAGTGATACGGTTTCACTCCTGTGTGAATCCGCTGGTGCATTCTTAGACTTCTCAGTTGATTAAAACTCTTCCCACACTCTGAGCAGCAAAATGGTTTGTCTCCAGAGTGAATGCGCTGATGTTGCTGGAAATTACTCTGATGATTAAAACTCTTCCCACACTCTAAACAGTGATATGGTTTCTCACCTGAGTGAATGACCTGATGTCTTTGAAGATTACTCAGTCGATTAAAACTTTTCCCACAAACTGAGCAAGGGAAATTTCCTTCTTGGTCTATATTGTTCTGCATTCGTCCGCAAGACGTTCGCCGAGGACTGGCGCTTCTTCTGGACGCCATATTCTTATAGTTTACCTCCCCTGACTTCAGCAGATTAACATGCTTGTTTTGGTGACATCTCCTGATGTGTTTGAAGTTAAATTTGAGATGTGTACATTCGACACTAGAAGCAGAAGGAAATTTCTGGAAGAGAAAGAAAAAAGATAAAAATGATAACTCTAGCAACCTCCACACATTGCTTGTTAGGTAAATATGCATTTAGATGTATTCATTTTCTACTCTCTCAATATGTAAGCTAGTGATATCAAATTAAGCTGTTAACAAAACATGCCCCTTATTAATTCCTTTATCCTTTAACATATTTTCCATCAATTTCAAATATACCAATCAGCCACACCATTAAAGCCACTAACAGGTGAAGCGAACACTGATCTGGTTAGAGCGGCACCTGTCGAGGGGTGGGATATATTAGGTAATGAGTAAACAGTTAGTTCTTGGTGGTGTGTTGGAAGCAGGAAAAACAGGCGAGCATAAGGATCTGAGTCACTTTGAGGAGGACAAAACTGTGATAGCTAGACAACTGGGTCAGAGCATCTCCAAAACGGCAGACCTTGTGGGGTGTTCCCAGTATGCAGTGGTCAGAACCTACCAAAGTGCTCCAAGGAAGTAAACTGGTGACAGGAACATGGGTGCCCAAGGCTCACTGATGTGCATCGAAAGGCTTGACGGTCTGGTCCGATTCCGATCTGCTTAATCAACATTCCAGTTTCAATGTCGAATGTGGTTTCCACTTTTATGTGAATCAATGAAAAACCAGCAGCTACACACTGGCAGGATCTCACTAATGCATGAATGTTTCTGTTTACAAAGTTTATGAATCTAAAGTAAAATTAAAATGTTTGCTGTTATAAATTGCACATATATAATTACGCAATTAATTGACAGCCCTCACACAAACATGTTTTATAGCACTAGAAGGAAAACATGTGAATCATTTTGCCCAAATTCTCACTTCAGCATTTTAAAAGCAAATAAAAAGCTGCTCTTTTCCCTTTTATCCACCAGGTGAAGAAAACAATGTAATCAGATGCAACAGGTTAGGGTTGGAGAACGAGTCTACAGGAAGATAGATCTCAATGAGCAGGGTTGGTGACTACTGCCTCAGCTGGTGCCCTGGTGGTTAGGGAGCTGCCCCTGCAATCGGAAGGTTGTAGGTTCGAATCCCAGGACTGGCAGTGGCACCACTAAGGTACCCTTGAGCAAGGTACCGTCCCCACACACTGCTGCCCGGGCGCTGTGCCGGTGGCTGCCCACTGCTTCACTTGCTAAATGGGTCCAATGCAGAGAAAGAATTTCACATTGTTCACACTGTGTGCTATGGTGTGTTCACACATAACTTAAATAATATCAAAAATGTGGACATGGTTTAAGGGGTCAAAACATGCAAAATGACACCATCAGTTATTCTTCTTTGATGATGAATTATGAGAATAAATAACAGGACCTCGGTATCAATAAAATGCTCTTTAGTAATGTTATTTATCACAAAAACACTCAGAAGATCTCCCATTCCCCAGCCAGGTCTGGACAGGGACAGCTTTCCAGACCCCCTTACATGTTCTTCAGGCTGCTTTTTTAAACACCAAACATCTCTCCAGACGCTTCTTTCTGTAAGGGTCAGTCAGAAACAGGGTGGAAAGTGTGAACAGCTCCCTACCTCCAGCGGCTCTGGTCCTCTTCTAGATCTTCAGGACTGACCACAGAGACTGAGACTCAAACCGGATCCTCCGCTTCTCCACTTTAACAACCTCCTTCCAGTCATGCAGAGGCAGGAGAAATATCTATCAACGTCCAGTCTGAATCCCAGTGCTTAAACACTGAGTCACAGCAGCTCCAGCACAGTTTACCTTCATTCCTGAGAGGCAAATCAGGGGAATAAACAAAAAAGGACCTAAAACAGCTGAGCGGACTGTTCCTCCCTGGACTTTACCTGATCTGCTAATCATACAGATCCACCCACTGGTCACATCTGCTACTGTGCTGTATGAGGACATGAGCTACAGATCAGGCAAAATAATCGAAACCAGACAGGAGAAGGAGAATCAATCCTACAGAAATAAACAAGGATGCTGTGGGTGTGCAGTAGTCCTAGTTATCACTACTGAAGCTGGACAAGACAAAGCAGACTGATTTGTGATTAAAAAAAATAATAATAATATTCGTGTCTTTAAAAAGAAAGTATGTTGGGACTTTTAATGTGAATTCTAAAGTACTATTTGTGTCTAGCTAGCTATGCTAGCCAAATTCTTACACTTTACTAGCTTTGTCACAAATATTATTTTTGTAGTATTCGTGTAAAGTTTATATACATTAGATTTATGTATATTTCGACAACTAGTAGCTAATGCCAATGCTACTTCCCGGTGGTTTAATTCGTACCTGCCTCGTTATGTCAGCGATATATACACACTATGGACAAAAGTATTGGGACACACCTCTTACTTATTAAATTCAGGCGCCCCCTTACTTCCAGTGTAGGGCAATCTTAATGCTTCAGCATACCAAGATATTTTGGACAACGTCCTGCTTCCAACTTTGTGGACACAGTTTGGGGAAGGCCCTTCTCTATCCCAGCCTGACCGTGGCCCAGTGTACAAAGCAAGGTCCATAAAAACATGGTTGGATGAGTGTGGAAGAACTTGACTGGCCTGCACAGAGCCCTGACCTCAACCCCATCCAACACCTTTGGGATGAACTGGAACGGAGATTGCGAGCCAGGCCTTCTCGTCCAACATCAGTGCCTGATCTCATAAATGCTCTACAGAATGAATGGGGCACAAGTTCCCACAGAAACTCCACAATCTTGTGGAAAGCCTGTTATAGCTGCAAAGGGTGGGAGCAACTCCATATTAAAGTCTACGTATTTAACTGCTGTGTCATTTAAGTCCCATTAGTACTATAGTATAATACTTTTGTCCATATAGTGTGTATATATATATATTCGACTATAATCGATACATATAATAACACACACGTCAGAATTGATTCCACAAGAACGTACTGGAAGTTTTTTCCATCCAGAAAAAGCGTACATGGCAACCAGCTCGTAGCAGTTATTTAAACTTTTATAGGCTTAAAGATATGACCTGTAGAGCCAGCATTAAATTTGCAGCTGCTCTTCTGTGTGGCTATTTAATGGTTTTCCACTGCCAGCTTTTCTTTTAAAAGCTGTATTCAGACATCTTTCAGCTTTGAATACAGCTTACGCTGTATTCAAAACTCCAAGCCTTACTGACCACTTCACTGTACTTAACTGTCCATTTAATTCATGCAAAATGTCAAAACTCTGCTCAAAACAGGTTTACAGACTTTGACCTTGCCAAGAATGATCTGTTGGAGTATGTTTTAATAGTCTAGGGGTGGGAGATACCACTTTCTTTTCTACTTAAAACCATGGTTATAATCCAAATACCAATACTTTAAAAACTGTTCTTGTGCAAACAGGGAAAATCGGTCACACAATCATCAAAACTGACTATTCCTTGTATATTTTTTATTAAGCCTGGGTAATTTTCCTATTCACCCAAATGAACATTTTTATACAAACTGGAATTTAAATTAAAAAAAATGATAAGATTAATAGAAAGGGAGAAAATGTTGGCTAAAGCCAATAGCAAAGCTATTTGCTAAATAATGGGATTGTTTTATAAATATAACAAAAGCACATGATATTGGATAAATTCAATCAACAAAGATGCTGTCAGTGTGCTCCCCTCGATACAGAATCTAATTGTGTCTAACAGTCAAGCTCTGTAAAGCCTTGAAAGTCACAGAACAATCACCACAAAAGCACTTTTTACCCATTTCCAATAGCATCAGCTGCTGTATGGAAGGATAGTCTGGCTTGCACAAGCCTGACATTATGATTAATAATGTAACAGTGGGGGCTTATTTTTTTCTTTATACTTCATTTCATGCGCTACGTATACATAGTTCCCTCTTGTGCTACATTTTACCAAACATTAGTTGTTTTCGGTATTAATTTAAATCTCAACAATATAGGTTACATCATGCATGTCAAAAAAGTATAACGAAAATGTAATTTGAACTAATCAGTTTTTATCTGTTTTAATGTACTTGTCTCTTTTAAATTTCTTATTTGTCCGAAACTCCAGCCACATTCAAGGCAGCAATTTTTCTTGTGTGCATGCGCAGGTGGGTTTGGAAATTACTCTGTCGATTAAAACTCTTCCCACACTCTAGGCAGTGATACGGTTTCTCTCCCGTGTGAATGCGCTGGTGTTCTTGTAAGCTACTCTTGTGATTAAAGCTCTTCCCACAGTCTGAGCACTGATGTGGTTTCTCTCCAGTGTGAATACGCAAGTGTTGCTGGTAATTACTCCGGTGATAAAAACTTTTACCACACTCAAAGCACTGAAACGGCTTTTCTCCTGTGTGAATGCGCTGGTGTGTTTGGAAGCTACTCTGTCGAGTAAAACTCTTCCCACACTCTGAGCAGTAATACCGTTTCTCTCCAGTGTGAGCTAGCTGGTGTTTCTGGAGACTACCCGACTGGTTGAAACTCTTCCCGCACTCTAAGCAATGATACGGTTTCTCTCCTGAGTGAATGCGCTGGTGCTGTTGGAGACTACTCTGATGGTAAAAACTCTTCCCACATTCGGAACAGTGATGCAGTTTCTCTCCTGTGTGAATGACCTGGTGTCTTTGGAGATTACTCTGATGGTTAAAACTCTTCCCGCACTCCGAGCAGTGATACGGCTTCACTCCCGTGTGAATGCGCTGGTGTAGCTGGAGATTACTAAGTCGATTAAAACTCTTCCCGCAGTCCGAGCAGTAAAACGGTTTCTCCCCTCTGTGAATGCGCTGATGTTCTTGGAAATTACTCTGACGATTGTAACTCTTCCCGCATTCCAAGCAGTGATACAGTTTCACTCCAGTGTGAATGGCTTGATGTCTTTGGAAATTGCTCTGACGGTTAAAACTCTTCCCACACTCTGAGCAGTGGTACAGTTTCTCTCCGGTGTGAATCCTCAGGTGT
Source organism: Brycinus macrolepidotus (assembly GCA_037974445.1). Classification (NCBI taxonomy): domain Eukaryota; kingdom Metazoa; phylum Chordata; class Actinopteri; order Characiformes; family Alestidae; genus Brycinus; species Brycinus macrolepidotus. Next base: position 15,341 of record JBBPCZ010167749.1, read on the forward strand.
CGTTTGAGATTACTATGTCGATTAAAACTCTTGCCACACTCTGAGCATTGGTGAGTTCTCTTTTGCTGTGTACTGTTTTGCATTTGCCCGTGAGGTGTTTCCGGAGGACTGGGGCTTCTTCTGGACTCCATATTCTTATTCATATTCTAATTTCAGCACAGCAGCATTGTTCATTAACTCATGTTGACAGCCTTTGATGTGTAAGGTGAATTTGAGCTGTGCACAGAAGAATACTCCTGTAGAACAAAACGACAAAACTTATTAACTCGTTGTAAAATGCACCTTAATGGCTTAATAGGTAAGTTTGACCCTTTTTTTTTTTTTTAGATTTTAATTTCTTCTAGCTGAGAAGGTAAGCTTGAGATAGTAAACCAAGCAGCTGGCAAAACCGAATGCATCCATTACTTTGACATCAATGTCTGCAGCAATATCAAATAAATACGAATGCATTTTAAAAGCAAACCTTTATATTCTTTTCAGACTGGAGAGAGAAAAATAAAGTGGCCCAGGGCTTCCTACTTACGTTATTCTGTTATTCCGTTATTCTGCAAAAAAACCCAAACCCTTTCATTTTACATCGCAAAAGGGAACTTCTCTGCAACCATATCTGGAACCACAGAATGAAAAGCTGAACAGAATGAAGTGTTAAACATCTCTCTACCTTCTCCAGCAACTGTCTGTGGTTCTCCAGCACCAGTGTTGATGAAAGCGGATCTTCTGCTTCTCGAACCCAGTCACGAGACCTGGGCTTCCTTCCGGCTCAGCAGGGAGTAATGGGGCTCTGTAAACAAAAACAACTCAGTACTGAAGCTACATCAGCTAAAAACAAGGTTTTCTGCACTCCAGAGCCACCCAGACTGAAATATAAGCCTTTACGCTCCAGCCTCACACTGATTTAACTCCAAACGCGGCTACAGTGAGGGCGTGTTTGTGTAGAGTAGCCCTGGTTACTGTGGTTACAGCTGGCTAAACTGGAGCTCCAGGATTCACAACATGCCTTTTTTGTTTAAAAATGTACATTTTTGTGAATTCGCTATTAACTAAGGCTGACAGAGTAGAGAGAAGCTAGTTAACTATCGCTAAATTTGACAGACTGATAGCTGCACTAGCTGTAGTCCCGTTTACACTGGCCAGGTTTATGGAATGTCTATCAGACAGCAGAACACTGCTGCTGTTGTTTTATATTTTGATAACTCTCAGCTACCGGCAGTATCAGTTTATTTTCTCCACTCGAGGACTAGTTAACGTTACGCTTTTGAATTATGCCAAATATGTCAGTCATTCTTGTGAAACTAAGAGTGTATAGAAGCTGTAGAGGCAGTAACATTAATCTTCTAGGGCCATTATTTAAAGCTGAACTGTGTAAAGTCCTGAAATGTTTTCCTCACCTTCACTGAATAACATAAGTGGTGCTGAGCATGAACCAAAGGTGATTTTGTGTGGCCTATTATGAAATTCTTTGCAGAAAATGTACACCAATTTTATTAGTCTTTTTAAATCTATATTAAGTCTTTC
>JBBPCZ010167776.1:0-16854 GCA_037974445.1 Brycinus macrolepidotus
CACACACACACACACACACACACACACACACACACACACACACACACACACACACACACACACACACACACGGTGTGAGCGAGCCCGCAAGCACGGTAAGCAGCGAGGCATCCGGGCTAAGCTAAAGGCTAACCCAACCAGACCGGCCGTTCCGTCTATCATACCGGCAAACGTCCGCTCACTGGAAAACAAACTCGACCACATCCGACTACAGAGAGCTGCACATTGTGAAATGAGGGACTGCTGCGTTTTCATCTTCACGGAAACCTGGCTGAACGACAGCATCCCCAAGGCAGTCATCCAGCTAACGGGGCTACATGCTATCCGTGCGGACAGAGACGCCGGCAGATCCGGAAAAGCACACGGGGTTGGCCTGTGCATCTACATCAACACAGAACAGTGTGGAAACATAGGTATGATCTCCAAGCACTGCTCACCGCTGGTGGAATTCGTGGCAGTGAAGCGCAGACCTTATTATTTGCCGCGGGAGTTCAGTGTCATGGTTATTGTGGTGGTGTACATTCCTCCCGATGCTAATGCTAAGGAGGCGCTACGCGAGCTGTACGAGGCCATCAGCGACCAGCAATCTCGCCACCCCGAAGGATTTTTCATAATTGTTGGTGACTTTAATCATGCTAATTTAAAGACCGTACTGCCCAAACTCCACCAATATGTCGAGTTCCCAACCAGAGGAACTAGTATACTGGACTTGGTTTACACAAACACCAGATCAGCATACAGAGCGTCCCCCCACCCCCACCTCGGACTTTCTGACCACTCTACAATAATGCTCACTCCAGCATACAACCCACTGCTGAAGAGAGCAAAACCTGTAACAAAACAGATCAGAACATGGCCAGAGGGAGGTACTGAAGCCCTGCAGGACTGTTTTGAGTGCACAGATTGAAGCATCTTCAGAGAAGCAGCGACCACTGGCCAGCACACAGATATCAATGTGTACGCAGAAACAGCGACAGGATACATCAACAAATGCAAAGAAGATTTCACTGTAATCAAACCTGTCACGGCGCGTGCAAACCAGAAGCCATGGTTCACAGCAGAAGTCCACAAACTGCTGAAAACACGGGATGCTGTTTTCAGAGCAAACAATGCCGAAGTGCTCAGAACAGCAAGGACAAACCTGTCCCGGGGCATCAAGTTGGCAAAGCGCGAAGATGCAGAGAAAGTCAACAACCACTTTACCTGCTCAAGAGACGCAAGACACATGTGGCAGGGCATCCAGGCCATCACCGACTACAGGACCCCGCCACGTGTGTGAAACCGACGCCTCTCTCCCAAACGCACTCAACGCCTTCTACACCAGGTTTGAGGCCCAGAACATCGAGCCAGCGCGGAGGACCACCCCTCTGCCAGACGACCGAGTGCTGACCCTATCTACAGTCAGAGTGAGAAAGACTCTGGCCAGGGTCAACCCACGCAAAGCTGCTGGACCAGACAAAGTACCCGGCCATGTGCTCAGAGCCTGCGCTGACCAGCTGACTGACGTCCTAGCGGACATTTTCAACACCTTTCTCAGCCAAGCTATCGTAACTCAGTGCTTCAAGGCCACCACCATCAGACCTGTCCCAAAGAAGGCCACAGTCTCACAGCTCAATGACTACCGCCCAGCAGTGCTTACTCCAATCATCATGAAGTGCTTTGATCGGCTAGTCTTGAGCCACATCAAGAATCAGCTCCCCCCCAACACTGGACCCACTGCAGTGCAAACCTGTTAACAGACGACGCGATCTCACTCGCACTCCACCTGGCCCTGTCACACCTGGAACATCGCAACTCCCACGTGAGAATGCTTTTCTTAGACTTTAGCTCAGCAATCAATACCATCATCCCTCCAGCAGCTGATCAGTAAGCTGGATCTGCTCGGACTGAACACCTCCACCTGCAACTGGATCCTGGACTTCCTTACTGGAAGACCCCAGACAGTGCAGATCGGCAATAACAGCTCCGACACCATCACGCTGAGCACAGGCGCCCCCCAGGGATGTGTGTTGAGTCCGCTTCTTTCACGCTGTTGACCCACGACTGCACCTCCAACTCCAGCACAAACCACATCATAAAGTTTGCAAATGACACCACAGTTGTAGGGCTCAACAATGACATGGCGTACAAAGAGGAGGTGCGACGGCTGGCGGTCTGGTGCAAGAATAATAATCTGTCTCTTAATGTTGACAAGACAAAAGAGCTGATTATTGACTTCAGAAAGACCCAGGCTGGCCACCTTCCACTCAACATCAACGGCGCCATGGTGGAGAGAGTGAGGAGCACCAAACTTCTTGGTGTTCACATTACAGAGGACCTCTCCTGGACCAACAACACCGTGTCCCTGACCAAGAGAGCCCAGCAGCGCCTGCACTTTCTGCGACAGCTGAAGAAAGTGCACCTCCCCAAACCCATTCTCACCACCTTCTACAGAGGCACCATCGAGAGCGTCCTGACCAGCTGTATCACACTCTGGTATGGAAACTGCCACGCCTCCCACCGCAGAGCCCTTCAGAGGATTGTGCGGAACACTGAGTGCAGCTCTCTACCTAGCCTGCAGGACATTTAATATTAATACAATAATAATAATACATTTTATTTCTAAGGCGCCTTTCAGGTCAGCCAAGGACGCCGTACAAGGTTACAAAGTAAAATCATAAAATTTACACTTCTCGTGGCATCCATAAGGCCACCAGCATTGTGAAGGACCCCCACCATCCCCGCCACGAACTGTTTACCCCTCTCCCATCCGGTAGACGATCTGCAGCACCAGGAGCAGGTCTGCTAGACTGTGCAATAGCTTCTTCCCCCAAGCAGTCCGGCTCCTGAACACCATGCTGCCCCCTCCCACACTGAACTTTCTACTCCACACCCTGCTCTGCCCCCTCCCACACTGAACTGTCTACCCCTGCCCTGCACTACATAACACTAAATAACACCACACCTTGCTCTGCACTACGTAACACTACCTTGTCACTTTTTATCGCTGCTACGGGAGTGAATGTTTACATTTGCATTTATGTATATTTGAACACTGCTCACATTACTTACACAAATTGCCATATTTGCACAAGACAATCGTTACATATGCCTCATTTGCACAATTTATAACTGTTTACACTGAAGGTACCCTCTGTACATCTGCACTATTTTTCTTCTTCCTTCGTAGTCTGTAGACCTTAGTCTGTTGTGCTAAAACTCTACTGTTACATTGTGTGCAACACTGTAATGTGGCTATATATATATATTTTTTTTTTTGTACTGTGGTTATAGTAACATAAATACATATGTAGTACCATAAATACGTATGTACATTGTGTAGGTGTACATATTCATATGGATATATGTATGTGTGTATGCATATGTGCATGTGCACGTGTGTATGTGTAAGTGTATACGTATACATATGAGTACGTACATAAGTAGATACATATGGGTACGCGTACACGTGTGTATGTATGCACATACACATACTTGTGTGTGCATATATATATTATTTATGTGTGTGTGTGTGTGTGTGTACATTCTGTATCTATATTATAGGTCTGTATACAATACTGTACCGTTATAGTCTCCCTGCTCTGTCCCCCCTTAGTACTTTTATAATTTTATATTTATTTTTTTAGGTATAGCACATTCAAATATATATTTATACATAATTAGGTTTAATATTAAGTCAGTCCCCTTTTTTACCCTCATGTTTGTCTACGTTGTGAGTCCAGGAGGACGATATTTTGTCTCACTGTGTACTATATGTATATGGCTGAGATGACAATAAAGCTCTACTTGACTACTTGACTTGACTTGACTTGACACACGCACGCACGTGCACACACACACGCACACACAAAAAAACCCCTAAGCTGCTTTCAGCAGAGCCAATTAAGATCAAGTGTTCCTTTAACCTGCCATTTTGCCACAGCAGTGTAAGCAAGCAGAGCCAAGGCCAGAGGGATCACTCATTCTGGGCTGGTAGGAAGGTTTTCACTCTCCCCCCATCATCACCTAGCCTGCTAGACTTTAACCTCCCAGCGTTGGTAACACTGTGTGACTGGAGAAGCCAGAGCTTTGGGGGAATTACACATGATTAAAACCAGGGGGGAAGATTTTCAGCCACTACTTTTTTGTTAAAGTGATTTTTAGGCTGCAAACCAGTATTGTAATGATACTTCAATACAATAGCTTTAAATATCAACATTCAATACCGTTTTCAATCCTAAAGTCAGATATAAAATTCAGGGTCTGTTTTTGTCCAGGAAAAACATATCCAAGATTGGACAAAATAAGGAAATAGACGACCAAGAAACAAACAACAATATATGTGACAGAGACAGAGAGAAAGAGAGGGAGCGAGGGTAAGAGAGACAGATAGAAAGAGAGAGTGAGAGAGAGAGCGAGAGAGAGGGAGAGAAAGAGAGACAGAGAAAGAGAGATAGAGAAAGAGAGAGAGACAGGGGTAGATATGCTATGCTCTTTTCAGTGAATAGTAGAAAGGAAGCGCTGTTAATAAGTTCAGTTGTATCTGTCTGCTTTTTCCTTTCGAGACAGCCACGACATTCCACTGAGCCCCAACTTCGTTCTTCCTCCCAATTACCTGATTTAGGCCCTACACAGAACACACACACACACACACACACACACACACACACACACACACACACACACAGTCTTCCATTTCTGTAGAATCTAAATGTATAATTCCTTATTAGTTCAACTGTCTCTCCTTTAAAATAAAAGAAATGGACATTTTTCTCAAATAATACTGCGCAGGGAGAGATAAATGCAGTCCTCCTGACACACACACACACACACTCAGTTTAAAAAAGCTGAAACTGAAACTATGAGTCAAATTATCAGCATCATATGCTGTACTTCAAGGCTGCACTGCCTGTCATCTGTTAATCTTAACTGCCATACTGTTTCATGCAAAACTGATATATGAAAATGAGCCCTACAACCAATCAAAACAGAAAAGAACTTGCATTAAGAAACTTAATTATGAGAAAAATGTCCTACTATAAAGACCATTTCTATTGGTCTATTCATCACCAGATTCTATCAGGGTGTAAACGGCAGCATTTTCAAATTATGCAGAAAAAAGAAAAATGAAAAAATAGAGAAACAAGATTTTGTTCTATGAGCAAAAATATGCACACATTATATAAAAGAGAGCTCCTATATTATCCACTATATCAGTGCATTATGCAGTGAGGACCGACACTGACTGTGGCAAGGGACACTCAACTTTAAAGGGTGCCAAATGTCAGATAAGAACAAAAGGAGCGTGAATATGTGAGAGAGAGAGAGAGAGAGAGAGAGAGAGAGAGAGAGAGCGAGAGAGAGAGAATATGTGGATATGTAGTGCAGATTATGCAGTGTCGGGCAGGTCGAAGGTGTGGAGAGATTAGCATCCGCAGGCAGGTGCAGTCTTCACCGTACTCTGTTCTTACTGTACAGCTCGGTCTCTCTTTAGGCACAAGACAGGCTCTGCAATTTCACACAACAGGCTCATTTCACCACTGATGGTGCAACGCTGTGATCTACAACGTGGCATGAGAATGCGGGCATTAATATTAATATTGGACACATTTACCACGCTCGCTAGTCTGCAATCACAATGTTTACTCAATTAGTAATTTCCAAATTAATCACAGGCCATGTTCCAGACGTGTGTGCAAAACTTCCTCACAGTTTCGGTTCAGCTTAACGGAGAACTGCTGCCTGCCATCATAACTGTGAGTAACGGCTCCTCGGCTAAAGCAACATGTGAAAGTAACTGAGGTTAGAAAGGAAAGAAGGTAAAAAAAAAAAACAACACACAGGTGTAGGGGGCGGAGGCGGGCAGCCGACTCTGGCAGAAGAATGGAGCTCCAGTACAGGATCTGCCGGGAGAGTTTAGAACCAACCCAGATCCAACACACCTGAACCAGTTAATGAGGGCCTTCAGGAGAACCTGGATATTAGAGCCAGAGCTGGAATTAAACTCTCCAGCACCAGACTGGACCAGCTGATACATTGGTTTGCTGATAATGTTGGCCAGTGTTGACCATCCATGGTTTTATAAGCAGTTTTCAAAAATGTTGCCAAAAATTACCAATGTTTTTTGTTCCAGCATCACAAAAAACCCAAAATGCAAAGAAGTTCAGGTAGCTCCACACCCAGGGCTACAATATTCATATTGTATAACTGCTGTTTATTTGAGTTTAAGAAATGTCACAATTAAGAACTGGCAATCTAGATGTTGGCAAAGCACTGTTGGGAGTATAAAACTATAATAAAGTATAAAATGTAAAATCATAAAATCTGATAATATTCACTCACTGTTTTTATAGATGTCAGGACGGAAGGCACTGGTTGTTAATGAAAATAGAAGGGGGAAGATGCCTGGATTACTAATTACACAGTAAAAGAGAAAAGCTGCCAAAGCAATCCTTCATAACGTTTCATCATGGGGCAGCTGGTGGCCTGGTGGTTAGGGAGTTGCCCCTGCGATCAGAAGGCTGTGGGTTCGAATCCCAGAACTGCTAGTGGCACCACTGAGCTATCCTTGACCAAGGAACCGTCCCCACACACTGCACCCCGGGTGCTGTGTTCCTGGCTGCCCGCTGCTTCACTTAGTGAATGGGTTCAATGCAGAGACGAATTTCACACTGTTCACACTGTGCACTGTGCTGTGCTGTGTGTGTTCACATGTGACAAAAATGGCCACAAGTAATTTACCTGAAACCCACACACTCTTCAGAGTGTGTTTAGAGGACTGCTTCACGGTGCACAATATTACACATATTCTGCACTAACTGACCAATGTGTACAAAACTTATTTTCAGGAGGTAAAATGTAAAGTGTTTACTGACTGATTGTAGACTGAGTTGTCTGCTATGACAACATTTGTTCTCAGCTGTGAACAGCTTCCTTAAATTCTTAGCAGTTTTGTGGGCTTCTTTTAATGACCTCTTTTTTCATCAGTTCTCTTTTTAGAAAGATTTTTGTGTTACACCATGCTGTCCTCATGCCAAAGCTTTAGATGCACTATGCATGCCTTTTAATTTAATGATGGTATCTGATGTTTAAATGTATCTGTTCAGTCTGTAGTGCTGTAATAGAAATAAGCAGGGTGACCGTGCGGTGTCTGAAAAACTGTTAAGTGTTCTTTCTAACCTAAAAGAAACAGCCAAGAAATCGCTCTGTTGCTAGTTTAGTCATTTTTTATACACGAAAGCAGCAAAGAGGACCACTGAAACTGACCAAGAGGAAACTGAATCTGATTACTAAATTTCTAAGTATATCATCAATATTTCATAAGTGAGTATTCAAACTGCAGTCCTATATTTGATTAATAATTTGAACCAGTTACTGTAAACACGTAGATGATGTCCGGTTTCTCCCACTCTCTTGCTCTGCCATGGTGGGAGATAGAGGTTAAGTGGTCCCGAGCACAAAGCAGGTGTTCTTTATTGTAGAGATTCAGGGCACCGGCACTGTTATCTCTCTTCTCACCACCAAATCACTCTAAATGCCAACCAGATAACACATTATTATGTATATTATTCGAGAACATACATCTCTCTCTCTCTCTCTCTCTCTCTCTCTCTCTCTCTCTGATGTAAGAGTACTGGGGATGGACAGATGGAGGGAGGCAGCATTCTATATCTCTGCATGTGAGAGAAAAATAACAAAAGGGTGACATTTAAAAATACCTTAAAACACATGATGTGTGTACACACACACCTCTTCCTCTCAGTGAAAGACCTTGCGCTCCACCTCCAGCTCTGAGTCATTTGGAGCCCAACTCTGAGCTCCATCTTGGCAGTAAAACACCCCACACAGATAAATCTACAATCAATAAAAAATTAAACAGCACTGAGTCAGATTAAAACCAGCCATTAAGAACAGGCACATTCTGATTTACCTGCCCACCAGGGGTTTCCATGGGTTATTACTGTCCAAAATAAAAATACCACATACACTCCTACATACCACGCCTGTTGAATCAGTTGTTTTCTACTCGAGCGCATTTAACACGGATCGAAATCCCATGACTCCAGCACATTTAACACTGATCAAAATCCCGTGACTCGAGCATATTTAGCAGCAATTGGAATTTGAAAGGGCGCATTTCTGGTTCACATCGCATGCACCATGAACTAAACTGTAGACTGTCAAACCCCAGGTTTCAGTTTTGAAATTGAACCATTACAATTTTCTACGAACAGTTTAATGACAGGAGGTTTTTGTTCTGACAGCGCTGATACGGAGATTGCAATATGCCTTGCGATATGTTTCAAACACACTAGAGATGGGCAATCAAGTCAAATATTCAAATCTGTTATTAGAAAAATATGTAGCTTGAAGGTTACACTGAGAAAGGTGTCAATCTAACAAGACCAACAGACAAATATGTATCTGTCAACCTTGAAGTTACTAGTTTTGTTACATAACACTAACATTTCACCTCATACGTTTCAGGTCAAAAAAGTTTTGGAGAGGCGGTTAGCTGAATGTTGATTCTTTAATACCATTTCATCCGATCCATACAAGTAGATCTAAAAACTAACTTCAACACAACGTTTGTTGATGCTTTCCTGCAACACTTCCTATGTGCTACAGCTGCACTCTAACTAACTTCCCAGGTCCAGAGACCCTCTTCTGGAGCTTCTCAACTGGTCTTTAGCTGACTTTAGTGGAACCTCTCTGCTTCCTGCTCTGGACTTAACAGATCAGAACCTCTGACCAAAGTTTAAGATGCACTGTTCACTGCCCTCTGGTGGGAAACAGAGACATCTCAAAGTCTTGAACAGAATATGTCCGATTACAATTTGCACATCGAAAATCCTAACTGACTGTTTTTACACTTAAATGATTATTATATTTAATAAAAAAAAGAAAAAAAATTATATTTAAAAAGTTCAGTACCACTTTACAGTTAGATTACCTTTATAAATTATTTGAATGTGGTTTATTATTATATTTTAATATTATTATACCTCTAAAATGAATAGTAAGTAGTTAAAACACTTAAGTGACCCATTCCTTACCCAACAGTCCCCATCCAGTTAAAGATCTGATCCTCTGGTTACCGAATTTACTTTCTCTTCTCCATCCGTCAGCATTACAGGAGTCAGCCTCAGCACATTCATATTCTTCACCTCATGATGAGTTCATACTCATCACAAACATCACTGTTTCCCTTTTTTATTTATGTTTATGATGATTTTGACTGATGACATAATTAATACTCATCCCTGAAACACACAGGTGAACTTGCAACACGGTTAAAGGCGGACCTGTATTATACGGATCAAAATCATCAACGTTTCCTGGGGCACCAAAACTACCAGTGAACGCTCATCCAAAACGTTTAAGAAGACGCACAACAAAAAACTGTCGGCTCATTTGCATACTGCACCCGTCGGCAAAGGCCGATACTGCAACAAAGATTAGCATGTAATAAACTGTGCGGCTCTAACGTGGGTAATAGAGCACAGACAGAGAATGTGAGAGTGAAAGAATTTAAGACATCTCATGGCCTCATTTCAGAAGTAAAAAGAAACTACTCATCTACCAAACTTCCAGTTCTCTGAGCCTTTCAGCAAAGGTCACCAGAGTTTCTCTACGTCAAAACTACCACCCTCGTTTCCCCACGTCATTCACTTTCGGCCCCCAAAAATGTTGCAATACTGAAACTAACTGAGTTATTCCTTCCTTACAGATCTGTAGAAGAATTCCTGGCTCAACAGGGTCAATCACCATTGAACAGCACTTCAAACAAAACTTAGTCGCAAAATAAAGTAAAAAAATGTTGGTATGATAATATATTTACCACCTACAAATCCAGCCCCCATAACTGCTTGTTGTTCAGAGTTGTGTTGAAAACACTGCAACAGTAACTATCCACTGCTAAACAACCCATGACCCCATGATCAATAATTAACTTCTCTGATCCCTGTGTTATAATCATCCCTTTATCCAAACATCATCCAAGAGTCAGATCTGAGTCCGTTTATCTGGGTGTATCTGGATCCTAATCCTATTTTAGCCACATGCGTTTATACGTCGTAGTCAAATGAGGCTCTGGTAAAACCAACCTGACTGATATTGGATTACTATGTGGTGAGTATTATGCAAAACAGCTCAGATACAACAGTCAACGGTCTGTGCTGCTCCTCACTTTTCCGCTTTATTCAAAAGAAAAGCACGAGTCTGAACATTCAGTGTTTACAAGAGGACGACTGTTCAGAAAAAACATCCTCCTGTGAAATCGCCCTCATGAACCAAGGGTGGTAAAAAACAGTGTATTGTACTGAGACGCTGAAAAACGACGAGGCGAGGCAATGTTTAACCGGACTGGTGCTTTATCTGAGTTAACTGGCTTATGCAAAGTGGTATAAGGAATTAAAACTAAACTCCGAGGAGAAACTCACGTCAGGAGATGAACAGAGCAGCGATGCTTTCATTAAGTTGCTGCAGTCTGAGGGGTGGTCTCTTCCATAAGCAGAGCTGCAGGGGGAAGGCGACGTCATAGCATGGGGGTGGTTCTCAAATGTCTTGGATTGAGGGATGCATTTAAACTGCTATAACATCGGCTCGAGTGCCTCCTGAAGTGGTTTGGGGGATTGGATTTATATATGTTTTAAATGTCTCTTGGGTGTGTTTACACCGGCATTTATAGGCTTGGCCTTATCCAGACATAATCCTATTACTCAAGGCGCATGAAGTGACCAGGTGTAAACAGGGTCTCAGTGACTTTTAAAAAGAGCCGAGTGTTTGCGCGAATGTTCTCTGATGATACAGTAATACATGCAAAAGCTGAAAACTGGTGCTACCCCCATTTAAAGAAAGACAAGTGCAAACTAGAAAGTAGCACTGACAGAGCCTCGGTAAGTGTGTGTGTGTGTGTGTGTGTGTGTGTGTGTGTGTGTGTGTGTGTGTGTGTGTACGGCTGAGAGGGAGAGAGACAGTTATGCTCGCGCCTGTGTTGATCAAAGACATGACCACATTTCTACCGACAGGATAATTAGCCGGCACTGACCCTCATCTCCAATTTTATCTATCCGTCTCTCCGTGGGTCACCCATATCTCGTTTCTCTCTGTAAATAATGTCACATCAGATCAGTCACACGTGTGCACTTGTGTGTGTGTGTGTGTGTGTATTGTAATGTGCCTTAAAAGGCAAGCCTAGGACATGCACTTTTCCTGACCCCTCTAGTCCTGAGAGAGACCACACAATCCCTCTCTATGTGTGAGTGTGTTAAGCTTTTCTACCATGTCTAATACATTAAAATACATTCTTCTTGGTTTTAACATCAATTGACTTATCCATGCTCTGCCAAAACACACATTATTTCACAGCAATGGTTGCTAGTTTAGACAGGGCTTATAGAATGTTAGCAAAAATACCCTTCAGCCTAATGAGACACAGGCAGAGGGGGGCCCTCGGGGCCTTCTTGGCCTTCAGAGAAGACCTAATCACTTCTGAAAGCTAAAAACAAGTTTCTGTCATTTTTACTTCATTTTTATTCAAAATGATCACTTACATTTTAGTACTATTTTTCTTATTTTATCATTATGTTTTGGGGTTAAAGTCTTAAAATGCCCAACAAGAAAAGTATCCAATCAGATTTTTTTTTGCTGTTGTATCTTGGTAGACATAGCAAAGTATGTTTTGTTGTTATTTAGGCTTTTTAAGGCTGGACTGGACAAACAGTAGCCTAAGCAGTGGACCTTCCTACCTTCCCTGTTCAACAAAACTAACTCGTTCGGCAATCCTCAACGCCCCATGTGAAAAACTGAAACTGCTTGCCACCTAAGGTATTCCCCACACCTCTCCTCAGGACCCCTAGTTGGCAAAACGACCCACTGGCAAAACTTGCCCACCATCACACCAAACTAGTGAAAAATAGTACCTACAGGGTAAAATATGTTGATATTTCAGATATTTCAAATATGTTTCAAACAAATGCCTCAGATGTCTGGGCTTAATCTACAGCAGACAAAAAATGTGCATGTGCAATGTTGTTACCTTGGCTCTACAATGCTACTAGAATCCCATAATTCAGCAAAGAGGTATTTCTTCCTCAGTTTTGACTGTATTTTATATTTCTTACACTGACAGCCTAAACTGAAGGTCTAGCTCTAATCCAGTTAATCACTGGAGAATGTAGCTTTCAGTCAAGTTTTAGTCAAAATATGTAAATAAGTTTCACCAAACCACTACACTGTAATTTAAAAAATGAATTTCCTTCATTTTTCTCATATTTCATTTTTCTTGAGGACAACTCATGAAGTTTCTGTGGTTTTTATGTACCACAAAAGTCTTAATTCATTTTTACACACCCATTTTTCAACCTCTCTTTATTTCTTAGAATTAAAAAACAAGTTGTCTTTCTTGCTGCGCTTTTAAAACTGATATATGCAAATGAACCCCATTCTGACTGGCTGCCTCGTATTGTGCCTCATTCAAAATCTAAGTCTTTAACACTTCACCATGAATGGACGAGGCCTAACTTCTGCTAGATGAAATAAGAGGACGTGTAAATGGGTTGGGGTTAGTGACAAATTCAAAACCCTTTATGTGGTTTAGTTTAGAATATATGGACCGTGTGGACTGGGAATGTGAACGGTACTTTCAAAACTTTATCATGCACCATTAAGCCACAATTATTATTTTTTTAAAAGTGAGAACAATTTGGTTTTTTTCATGATATGGGCCCTTGAAAGCTCCTGTATACTTGGTTTCACATGTCTAAACATTTACTCTAATAGCAAAGAGACGTCTCAAAATAAGCATCAATATTACACAATATATTAATATAATTAAGTATTCATACATTCAATAGTGGGTGCCAAAAAACTGGCATTGCTGCCTGCATGGGTGTGGAAGATCATTATCCTTTATCATAAAGCCAAAACTATTCATTTTACATTTTGAATTGATTGACTGAATTTCTGCTTACCTAGAAAGCAGCAATGAAGCCATTATGAGACGTGAATTTTTTAGAATCTGTGTTTAGTGACGTGTGTTTGTAGTGAGTTTAGCTGCTTTACTGAATGGAGAGCCAACTTAATATTTCATCGCTTACTTTGTGCTCCAAATTTATTTTCATTGCAACTGAAACAACTTTGACGGGGAAACCTTGTTTAGGGTTAACAATTCGGCAAGATATTTCAACAATTTTCAGCTGAACATATCATATGTCAATCATCTAAACCAACTAGCTGATTAACTATAACTCCATGTGATGCTACTGCTGCCTTTATATCAGAAGAACGCAACTGGGAGATGTTCCTCAAAGTCAGATCCTGCTCCAGCTGAAGTAAACATATCACTGTCTCTGGCTCTTTGACAGATCTGACATCATGTATGCCAAATACATAAGAAAACATCAGAAAAAAAATATCCTTCTTTCTGAGCCAGTTCACAGTAAATTCACCACAGAACAGAACATACAGATAGAAAATAATCATGAAAATGAGTGGACCGGAGCTGTGACACTCACTAGGTTTGTTACAGTAACAGATCAGATTCATTCTTTTCCTTCCTCCTATATTCGAACCTGAATTTCCAGCTGACGTTGGAAACATAGTGATACCTGGTGTCATTTGTACTTAAGAGCTGTGTGCTACACTTTCTCATTAGGCTGGATGAGATTTTTAACGCTCTGTAAAGCTTCCCAACCTGACGACAGCTGCAACGAAAACACATTTGTGGGTGGAGAATAGAGAGGTCAGCTGGAGAGGTAAAAATATCAGCCACACCACTTTCACCAAGAGGCTCAAACACACCTCTACTTTCTTCATCTGTCACATTTTCATTTTTATCTCTTTTTTAGTCATTACTTCTCCAACCTAATAGCTCTTTACTCCAAGCTTTGCTGGTCTTTTTCTCCTCTAATCTCCCTCATCAGATCAATTTCCTTTTACTCCTCTGAATATACACTTCTTTGAAATCTTCTTCTTTTCTCTAATGCTGCTTTTCCACTGGCACAAGGAACCGTGCTGTACTGCGAACAAATGTTTTTCCATTACAAATAAATCGACCCGTGTCTGAGCCATACCTGACCCGCTCGATGGTTCAGCCAAAAGCAGGCCGCAGCTGAAGTGACTCGCTGCTGTCTGATTGGTCGAAATGTCATCACAACATGGAAAGAGGCCTTTATTTTTTTACTGTCCGTGCAAAAATGCAACAACGGAGACACAAACTAACAACTGGGAAGTGGACGAAGTACAAGCTCTACTATCTGTTTGGGCTGAAGATAAATTTCAGCGGGAGTTTAATATGACAATAAAATTATCTTTAAACCTGTAAGAAACGTGAAGGTGCACCAGACCATCACTAATAAGTTAGCTGGGGTAGGTTTTTATCACACAGCTAGACAGCGCTGAGAGAAAAAAAAAATGCAAAAACTCAAATAAAAGACCACAACATCAAAAGCAGCTCTGACAGAAAAACTTTCCACTGGTTTGACTCCTTGGACGCGGTTTTGGGACGACGACCAGCCATAAACTGTCGGGAGAGAATTACGCAGCTGATGCATCAGAAACAGCGTTACCAGGCTGAGATACACCGGAAAATCAAAGCATGCTGCACGTTCCATGCCATCGCAGTAAATTTTAGGTACGGCACGGTTCCTGTATGCCTATGGAAAAGTGCCTTAACTCTGCAGCAGTGGAACAGCCCTGCACCCCTCCTCCTTCTTCTCACATGGGTCTTACCTGTTTGAGATCAAAGTCCATTAAACATCTGGGGAAGCAGGAGTAGCCATCGCCAAGCCAGGTGTCTCTCTTTCACTCCCACTTTCACTCACTCTGTCGCTCTCCCCATTGGCTGAGGTGCATTTGTCTCTCTTTATGCCTCAGAGGAAAGTCCTGTCTGTCCTTCCGTCTTTGCTGGTCCACTCAGGAAACTGAAAGCAGAGCACAGAGACAAAAAAGGGGGAGTTAAGTTAACGCCGTATGTTTTCAAACACAGCACAGCATCACAGCATCAGGTGATCCTCACATTTGCATTAGTAAATTTCATGATGTTTCTTTCAAGTCCAATAAAAAACAAACAATGTCAAAATGACACCATAAGGAAACTTACACAGTATTGTAAACGTTCACTACAAATGAGATTTTCCAGAAAGTTATTCACTATTTATTTAGCTTTTATGCATTTTTATACATTTCTTTCAAAACAATCAGCAAACAGCAGCTTTCAAAAGTTTGGTGTTACTGTATATACAGTAACCCAAAATCATTACATGAAAATTGATTTTGAACACATTCCAGCACTAACCTTTGGTTATCCATCAATACTCCTGAAACTAAAATCAATAAGATTGTTTATTCACTATTTATTTAGCTTTTATGCATTTTTATACATTTCTTTCAAAACAATCAGCAAACAGCAGCTTTCAAAAGTTTGGTGTTACTGTATATACAGTAACCCAAAATCATTACATGAAAATTGATTTTGAACACATTCCAGCACTAACCTTTGGTTATCCATCAATACTCCTGAAACTAAAATCAATAAGATTGTTGTGCGCAGGGTTGGAAGAGTTACTTCAAAAATATATTCTGTTACAGATTACCTATTTAAAATGCAATCTCTAACCTAATCTAAAAGACAATTAATTGTAATAAAATAACATAACCGGACTTCTTTCCACTACTTTCGAACTGCTTGTCTTTTTACAGTCATAGATTGCAATAAGGACAAGAGAAAAACAAGTACAGCAAGGCAACCCAATGTAAACCGAAATGCCCAGAAACAATACAGGTGATGTAAAACTGTGCTTTATATGTGTATCCACTAAGATATTAAATTAAATCTAGCTTAAAACATTGGTAGATTTTACAGCTTTACATTCCTGTGTCCTTCAAACTAACCCACCATTCAAAATGCACTTGCAGGAATGATGGGATTTCCAAGCTGAGCGAGCTGGTGAGACCTTTCGATCGACATTACAGAATATGAGTCCATCTGATGTATCAGTTTGGATCATTCCTAACACATATGGAGAGCTTTTCATTCCAACTCTATTTTGAATCTCTTTCTTATACCATTCCAACAAGAAAACACATCTACATCACTCCCAGTCAGCCTGCGGCACCTTAGTTGGGCTGGGTGGGCCGTCTGGCCTATTTAATGGCAGGGGAAACACTGATTTCACTGCCTGTCAAAAGAGAGAAGCTTATTTTTCCCCAGAAAAGCTGGCTGTAGTACAAACTGAACTTTATCAGACAGGGTGAGAATACATTAACGACATTCAGGGCTGAATCATCGACGGCTCGGCAATGACTCATTAATTTACACCAAATATGAACGCTGCTCAGATTTTTCTCTTTGAAGCAACATGAGAGACAACTCATCACAGAACTCTTAGAAGACATCGGGTCAGATTTTCAGTAGTCTATATTTTTCTTCATACTTTCATGGACAAACAGTGAGATCATCATACTTAACTGTACATAATAGCTTTAATGACACAACCCAAGAACTAGTCAATTCAGCGTTGCAGAAAATAAAACAGACCACTGCAGTCGTCCTCTTTTATTCCGTGTGATGTGAATAGGCTAAACAGAAAGAATGAATGCTGCTAGAATTAATTATATTCATAGGATCAGACTGAGCACTACTTCATGAGGAGCTGGGTCATCCTCCTCAGTTCAGAACGCCCATTCAGACGTGACTGATTACAACAGGACATAGATATGTCCTGGTCAACGCCTAGACATGACATCTGTAAATGGGATATATTGTTATCTGGCGTCTAGGGACAGCCTCTCCCTGTAACAGTCTGTGCACTATGCAAAGGAACTGGGGGGGGGGGGGGGGGGGGGAAAAAAAAAGAAAAAAAGAACCCCCCC
>JBBPCZ010167801.1:0-16849 GCA_037974445.1 Brycinus macrolepidotus
GCAGTGCCAGCAGCGAGTATCTGAATAAAGAGAAACTTCTGCTTCAAAGATATCCCAAAACGTCTCCTGGTCTCTAAAAAAAATTCACAACACTGGCACATTAATATAGAATTCATCATTCATGCCATGTGTGTATCAGTTATATTTTAGGTTCAGTCAATCAGATTTCAGAACTGGAACTAACTATTACACATGACTATTATAGTTGTGTACTGCACTTTTGTGACCATTTATAGATTTGCAAAGTATAGAGTGTATTTCAGAAGCCGCATTAGAACATCTAAGTGAGAATATAAAATGTAGATTAAGTGTGTGATGAATCATGCACGTGGTTTGGTGGGTGGGGCATGTTAGCTAGAATAACTTTGTAGCTCCGGTGCAAAACTTAGGAAGTCAACTTCATACACTAAACACTGACTACATTTGGGGTAAGGAGAGAATTGTGTATTTTTTTAAATCAAACTATTACAATTAAAAAAAAACCTTAAAATAATACAGATTCTGCTTCAATCACTACCGTTTGGCCTATTTATGTCTAATACTAGTTCACCCTTCATTAACATAATCACCATAATTTTGAGCTAATTACATTTTCTACAAACAAAGGAGCTGCTTGAAAAACAGCACCCAAATAGCTGTTAATTACAGGAATGGCTGTCTGGTGTTTTACAGCTCTGTGATAGGTACTTGTCCCATATTAACTGTGTTCCAGACACTTTTGTTACACAGCAAAATATTGTCCAGACATAGAAGAAGTAATGTTGTATGATCTGGTTCTCCACACTGTCTGTGTATTGCGTGTTTTTTGATCAGTAATCCAGGCAAGCCACAATATTTCCACACCTGTCAATTTCCACTGAATAAATTATGATAAATAATAACACCTGCAGAATGCACACAGCATGTCTGGATCATGTGAGATCGGATCACAGCTGGTCTCCCCAGGAACAGGACAGATTAATCTGCCACAACGCCATCAGAATTGTGTCTACAATGTCTTTTAAATCTCTGTAGAATGCAAGTAACTCTGCTACATGCATTTAAAGGGCTCAAACTATACATCATGTATTTTAAAAAATGTGGTTTTGTAACTGTATGCAAAAGAATGGGAAATGACTTTTTGACTTTTTTTCTTGATTTTTTTAAGTGAAAATAAGTAAAAACATCATCTTTAGAAAATTAGCTTTGGCAAAACATAAAGCATAATTACTGTAGCTTCTGAATGTAATATACTGGAAAAAATTCTTTGAAAAGTTATGTTTTGTTTTTCTAATATCTTCTAATATCTTGTTTTTTCTAAACTCTTGTACACTTTTTTCACCCTATTTTCACTGTTGTACCAAAAAACAGTCATTATTCATTCATACATAACCCTTTTCCAGTCTTTTTCTATCCCTTAGCCTTAAACAGGCAGAAAAAAGCATTGTAACAAAATTGAAAAAAACAACAACATAAGTTTAGGCTGACATACTCAGAAATGTTAGGAAAAGTAAACAACAGCCACTTAAAATGCACTTCCATATGTTTGAATTGTTTGGAAGGCTACTACAATACAAGACTGATTACTGCTTGGCAGCCAGATACGGCATGTTTGATCCCCATTTTTTCTGCTTTAAAACCTCTGCATTATCACTTCAACTTGAATGGATGGGCTAAAATGCTGTGGGCTGTGCTTGTGACATCACAACTATGGCAAAATACAAAACAATATATTTTTGCAGCTTTGTTTCCATACATGGACTATATGGACTGGGTAGTGAATAGTATGCTTTGAAACTTTACCACTGTTCACATAGTACATTAAAAACTAACTTCAAAAAAGCAAGCAAACTTCAGTGTCCAACAATATGGACCCTTCAATTACTGATGTAATTGGAACCTTACAGCATAAAGCATTTCACTGCTAGATGCTCAGCAAATATGTAATTAAATGTTTATATGCACACCTAGAAATCCAGTTCTCTGAATCTTGCATGAGAACAATCAGTGTAAGCTTCCACCTCATAAAAAGGATTCCCTCTGAAAGCCTCACATAAGGCAAAAATGAATTTACTCTCAGCTTTTGCAAAGCAGCCAGGGCCCAAAGTAGAAGCTGAATCCTGAGCTTTGACATATTACTCCTCCAGATCTGGCTTATGCAAATGACACATGTCGTATTTACAAACCTGTCAGCTGCTCCTCCTCTCGAGCCTTAGTCTGAGGGTTGAGTGAGATGCTGATTGGTGGTGGTGGTGGTGGTGGTGTGTGTGTGTGTGGGGGGGGGGGGATTGGAGGGCACATGCTGCTGTGAGTTAACTTTTATAGCTGCTAGCCTATTCTCTGTAGACTTTATTGGCCGTTACTGTAGCCCTTTGACAAGCTGTTCTCGTCCATAATGTCCCCATATTTCATTACTTCCAGGCGAAATATTTCACCTGCGACTTTTATTTCTTCACAAGGTGCGTCACTATACCCAACGCTCCATTCACACTAATACACAGATGAAGCATCTTAACGCATGCTGGAGACACTATTTGTCAGGCCATATTTGACCTACTTATTCTCAAAGTTCCAGCATAAAGACCTGGCACCCCAGGTGTGATGCTCTATTGAACACAAATACTTTTGTGGTGAGGCTTTGGTTCATATTTGTCTCTGGTTGCAGATGCCTCTTGAGTTTTTGTTTTTTGTTATATTCATATTGCCGATACTTAAGAAGGTATTTATGCAACAACCTTGTCCTAAGTAAGGTCAGCTTCTCTGCTTGTGTCCTGCAAACAAAGGACATGGAATGGAAATCATATTCAGCTGAACCCAAAAAATGGGCATGATGTACTGTATAAATAAAAAAGCACATTTGATCTAAATGCACTGTAAAGAAATACATGTATCTTTAGGTAGTGTGTTAGTGGCATTTAATACCACAGCAGGCAGCTTTGATAGGAGCATTTATAATGCATTCAGCAAGATCACAAGTGAAACAAGTGTGTGTGTCCGTTGTTGACAGATTTT
Organism: Brycinus macrolepidotus; assembly: GCA_037974445.1. Lineage (NCBI taxonomy): Eukaryota > Metazoa > Chordata > Actinopteri > Characiformes > Alestidae > Brycinus > Brycinus macrolepidotus. The sequence continues at coordinate 2,992 of JBBPCZ010167801.1, forward strand.
CAACCTCGAACATGGACGACATTACATGAAGGTGCTTATCCAAGCCGACCAATAGACAAAGAGCATGCTCCTTCAGCACACACTGTCTGAACTGGTAGGGCATTTATTTTCCCGTTTCGATTAAATTTAATGACCGGAAACAGCTCCACATAATATTGTGGTAAACGTGTAAAAAGTTAAATAAGAGAATGTTTTTAGGCCACTGAAAGTTAGGTTTTCATGGCTGAAACCTACTCAGAGAGATTTACAGATGTTACAGATAACTTGTCCATGCTTCCTAATCTCATCTGACAAACAACCTGCGTCATTCACGTGAAAAAAAAAAAAAATCAAATTAGCAGAGAAACAAAGCTGCTTCTCTTAATATATTCACTTTGATGCCAGGGGCCTGGCCTATATCCTGATCTATAGTTTATGTTTACTATATTTATGGGGGAAAAAACAATGTAAAGAAACATCAAAGGTGGGGGGAAAGATTAATACTTAATACCTCTACTGTTAAAAGCAAAATAGAAAACCAAATAGAGATGCCACGTAGGTATAACATGCGGCTCTAAATAGAAATTACATCATATAAATTATAAATTACATTAATCATAAACACATTCTTATATTTTAAAGGTATATTCTTACTACTTTTGGTGGATTTCTAACTGCTTTATTTTAGTTTCCTATTCAGTTTCATAGCTGGAAATTTTTGAAGATTCAGGTCTTATCTCTGCTCCTCTCGTTTAATTTAACAGTTGCAGTGACACGGGTGTAATGCATGTTTACATTGCATACATCCAGAATTAAAATACTAATTTGCAAACAGTTTTAATCTGGCATGCAGATTAAACACAGTCTTGTTGTTGATGGAATCTAGGTCCACAAGGTCCACGCTTACGCAAAAATGGATGTCAGCATATATATCAGCACCGATCATCGTGAGAACAGACTAAAAACTTGGGGCTGCTGCTCCCAAACATCGCTTAAAAAAAATTCTTAAAGCAGATTTTAAAGTACATATTGCCACCGCTGATTATTTTATTATCCTATGAATATTTTGATAATGATAGCTGGGAGTGATTTAACCAATGCTATCTTTACAAATATCAGGGATTATTTAGCACTTTGGATGGTGGGTGAATTTCAGACAATTTTCTTGAGCTTTATTCAGTTTCTCCACTTAACGATACGGTTCAGGTTGGACTAAGAGTGCGATCAGAGTCAAAACACAGTGATGTGTTCAAAATTTCAAGTTACCACTTAACACTCTATGGAACCTACTTGAAAAGTTGGGATGTATTCACATATCAGATCATGGTGAGTGCTTTCTAAAGATCTATAAATTTTAAAGGGCTCAATCCTGACCATTTTGCAACCCCTGACCTTTATCCTTTATAATTAAACAGGCTACTTTGGTTGCTGCTTTAAGACTGGTATATGTAAATGAGCTCTGTTCTGGTATGGTGCCTCACTCAAGAAGCAGTCCAGGGTGACACACTCCTTATAACCTTAGCTAGAATGGGCAGGGCAAAACTGTTGTAATGTTTACAAACACCTCTTCAAACGTGGGGAAAGTGTGGTTTTTAAATGGACCCTTTGGTTCAACTCAAATTACTTGACCACAAATGAGTCATTTAAAACTAATGTTTAAATTATGCAACTATTCATCACAATTCTTTTGTACCCTCTCCATTGACATTGTATACTTACTTCCAGTCCAAAGGTCTCCAGATCTGACACAGTAATACAAGGTTTCACATGTTTTTATTTATTCATGTATTCTTTTTACGTATTTTACTGGTTTAAGACTGGCCATGCCACTGCAAAGCAGCTGTTGTCTGTTAAACCGACTGAGTACAGAAGTTGCTTGATATGAGGAAAAGTATTGAATATAGTCAACTTAGTGATGGTGAATTATAAAAGGATACAAAACTGACATACAGTATAAAGCTGCTGTGTTACGGCAACAGATACTGACAGAAGGACAGAAAGCAAATATAGGCAAAGGGCAATGCCAATACATACAATGCATATCAACAATGTACTCGTTTGAATATTTATACTTTTTTTCATCTTGACGTACATTTTAAGTTTAACAGTCAATAAGCAACATTGTTGTTTGTTGAACCATGTTCAAAGAAAACTGCATCATATACACATAGTCATCACTGTGCTCAACAACAAAACGTGATTTGTTCTGTGGAGCTCCATCCACTAATATAATTATTCTAGTCATCCCCATTGTGCTCTGTACATTTGACTGTGTGTAATAAAATTCTGGGTCATTAAAGACAGCATTGGAACCTGGACATTTCCACCAGGGGCTTCCTGATCCACTGGGTTATGTAGAGATGAGCTTACAGACTGCAGAATTGGTCACTTTCCATTGAGTTCCTCAAGCAGCATAGTATTTTATTTTGCCATCATCAAATTCAGCTACAGTCTACACAGTATTTTCCTGACACCTTCTAAACATTAGCAACCAACAAGCAGGGTAAAAAGTGAAGATACTTGTTTTTGCTTAGCTATTAAGCATACACTGAAGGGTAACTGCAATCCATTGTGCTTGACAGCATAGCATGGTAACAAAACATAAAAAAGGCATGTCCTATTTATTTTAGTCGAGTTGAGCACAGGACCATGTGCAAGTTATTTCAAGATGAGACTACAAGTCTGGGTGCAGCTTCATCAAAGTTTTATATTTCTGTAAGATCCTGTTTCACTTGAAAACAACATCTGCTATAAAACAAGAGGCACCATAGTAACAGAAAGCTCCACCACAAAACCAAGAGAGGAACAGTACCCGCCCCGTCTCTGCTGGACCCCTGCTTCTAGACCCAGCTAATTTCCATTGGTGGCTCTGCATACATCCATAATAGAAAAGACTGTGAGTTTGGCATAATTCAGTCCTAATGATGAGTTCTGAGGGCTGAAACCACTGTCCTGCCCCCCCTTAACAAAGATAAATTACCTCTGTCATGGAACCCATGGTTCAGAGGTCATTAGCTCCATCAGAACGAGTCCAGTGAATGGAAGATTAGAGGTCGCCGCTTTGGGGCTCAGGGTTGCGGGCCTCACGGCTGGAGGTGCGGCCCAGCCGAGGGAATCGGGACGAGGCTTTGGAACGGCCCGTTTTGCTCCCACTCTCACCAGCAGCAGGACTGTCCCTGTGAAAACACAAAAGCAGGTGAGAGAGCACACAGCTTCTTCCAGGCTGTCACACTGGTTAACCACAAGGACATGTAATGACAGTGCTGCAGTGGGCTTTACGCTGGACAGGTTGAGCACACAAAGCACAAGCAGGCTAATCATGTGCTTAAAGAGACCATATTCTACGTTTGTCTGATATTTCATTTGTCTGGCTTAATGCACCATTATTCATTTGTACATGACCACTTTCCAACCTCTCTTTAATGCTTAGAGTAAAACCAGCTGTTAACTCTCACCAAAATAAATATATGCAAATGACCTATGTTTTGATTGGTTGTCCAGTATTATGCCCTTGAACTGTGCAGTGCACTGATTAAAATATTCAGTTGAGACTAAAATATTCAGAGACATCAGAAAAAAATAAAGCTGAAAACTGTAAAGTGAATTGAAAAAAAAAGAAAAAAGACACTTCAGAGGCATAATACTGGGCAACCAATCAAGACAGAGGTCATTTGCATATATTTATTTTGGTGAGAGTTAACAGCTGGTTTTACTCTAAGCATTAAAGAGCGGTTGGAAAACCAGCTGTTAACTCTCACCAAAATAAATATACGCAAATGACCTCTGTCTTGATTGGTTGCCCAGTATTATGCCTCTGAAGTGTGCAGTGTACTGATTAAAATATTCAGTTGAGACTAAAATAATCAGAGACATCAGAAAAAAATTAAAGCTGAAAACTGTAAAGTGAATAGAAAAAAAAAGAAAAAAGACACTTCTTTAGAAACTCTTTGATTTGGAAGTCTACAGTGATACTTTTCCAGCAAGTTCCTTGGTTTTCACACTCATGTGGATCCTCAACACCAGCTCCATTGCCAAGAAGGCCCAGTAGTGTCTCGACTTCCTGCAGAGACTAAGGAGAGCGCACCTCCCCCCAACCCTCTCCACATTCTACAGATCTCCTATAAAGAGTATTCTCTGTAGCTGTATTATGGCCTGGTACACGAATTGTTTCGCACCGCAAGACTCTACAGAGGATAGTAAGGTCAGCTGAGAAGATCATCAGGATCTCTCTCCCCTCTGTCACAGACAATTACACCACATGCTGGATTCGCAAACCCACCAGCATTTTAGATGACCCCACACACTTTCTTATGTTGTACATAATTCATTTCACTATATAGTGTGTATATGGCTAAAAGACATATGCAGTAACAACACTCCTTATTACAACATGAACGAATAGGCTAAACTGCTGCAGCTGAATGTCATACATACACGTGTTTATGGTGGTAACATCGGAATGACAATGAAATGTGAAAAATGTTTTTGCAGCTTTGTTTGCTTATCTGAACTGGATAGTAGATGGTGCATTTTGTAATGTTTACAATTTTTATACAGCACACAAAATTTTTTCCACCAATTTTTCACATTTTCTAAATAATTCAGTAGCAATGTAAACAGTCATTCAGTTTTTTGCCCAATTTAGTCATCTTCATTTCCACTCAGTAAGTTTAGGACTCTGCTTTTCTAATTTCTACAAATGGAACATCATTGGACAGCATAACACGCTTAGAGGAGAATGATAATTGCCAATTTTGTTATGTCAGCTAGCAGACCCCTGTGCTGGCTAGCATCACATTGTGTGTGTGTGTGTGTGTGTGTGTGTGTGTGTGTGCGCGCGCGCATGTGTGAGGGGCTGAAATAGGAGGCATCCTTGAGTCCAAGAGAGAGAGAGGTCAATTAGTCCAGAGATGGCTCCAGCACCACCAAGAATCAAACTCTACCGATGACAGGGCCAATGCTTACACAGTTGTGCCATTCGGGAGCCGCATTCAGAGTGGTTTGATGTGAAGTGATTCATTATAGAGAAATGTATGGACTTAAAAGTGGTGGTGAACGGTTTGCAATGTTTCAAATATAGGCTTCGTTTTTTACTAAAACCACCAGTAAACGTACACATCTTGAGTTTTGTATGAAATGTAATGTAAAATAGTGGTAAATATTTTGCCTTTCCAACATTCCACATGTATGTCTCCTCTTCTCATGAAATTGTTTTTTTCCCCAAAAATCTCAAAACTATCTGAAAACAAGCATCAGAGTGTGTATGTGTAATCATTTCATGGCACACGTCACCCTCTTCAGACATCTAGAATGGAGCATTACACATCAAAAAACACTATGTTTGCTGAATATTTAATTCAATGTTAATGATTTAATTATGCAGAAATAAAATTAAAACAGTGGAATTTCCCTTTTAAATAAACAAAAGAGTAGTTCGTAAATTAGCAGTACAGGCTATTTTAGGCACATAAACACATTTATCAATTTACTTATTGAAAAAAACAGCCCACAAAAGAAGACAAAAAAGACACACCTGAGTGTTTGCAAGCTAAAAGAAAAGAGTCTTAAAAAAAGCAAAACTGGAAATGTTAAATTGGACAGATTAGTTGTAGAGGCTATAAGTCATGGCTGTAGTCATTTATTTAACTGGACACTGAAAGACAGTGACTTACTTTCTAACTTCAGTGGTCACTGAGAACCAGAACCAGTCTAAGAAATAATAAGAGATCAGATGCAATTTCTCACTCACACACTCACACACACACACACACACACACACACACACACAGCTGTACCATATTATCAAGACACTACATCATTCACTGGCTACCATGACAACCACACAACTCATGGACCAGGGGAGCTATCGACCACCTGAGAAAATCATGCCCCTGCGGCTTCTTTGTGTGTGTTGAAGGAGGGGCGTTAAGACAAAGCAAAGACATCTTGGCTGAATTTCTGGCTAAAAAGACAGAAAAGAGTGTTGAACCTTACTGGAAGTGAGCTGGTGCTGAGCAGAGAAACAGCACAACACTGCTGTCACACTTACTTACTTACACACACACATGCACACGCACGCACGCACGCACGCACGCACGCACACACACAGAGAGACAATACATGTGTGATCGCTCTTTCTCTAAACTTGTGTCTAGAATGGGGGGGTGGTAACTGTAGCGATCTTTGTCCCAAGTGAGCGTGCCTTTTCAACTGCAGGAGACATAGTTAGCACCCAGAGGTCTCAACTGTTCCATGCTTTTTGTTCCAGAAATATGACTATACCTTAGGCTAGGCTGTGTAGTTGTGACCATCTCCGGTCCAGAGCTTTGTATCATGCTTTAAGAAAAATCTGGTCACTCTGTACTTTGAGCACTAACAGGATACCACTTTGATTTATGGTTTGCACTTGTTTCATTTAAAAAAAAAGACTAAGAAAAGTTTTATTTATATTTGTTATTACATTATTTTTATTTTTATGTTCAACTTGCGAAAAGGAGTTCAGTTAGAAGGTCACACACAGCTTTAACAAGTTATGAGTTCATGCACAGTTATAAGGTTGGATGAAACTACTGAGAAATCATACAAGAGAAGCCAGTCATTTGAGTTTGTAGCAAAAACTTAGTGGGTGCATATTGTTCTGTCCAGTTGCTACTGCATACGATAATTCAAGCTTAATAATTAATAATTAAAAGTAAAACTGCAGTGATCAGTTACATCATTTCAAAATGCACCTGCATTTTTTTGTTTTTGACTTTCAGTCAAATGAAAGGGTTTTTCCAGTCATCTAATTCATCTTTAAAGTTATCTGAAAAATCTTGTTAAAATCTCATCTCTTCTCATTCTCGTGAACCCAACATTGTGTATCGTCTCGTAAGCTGAGCTAAGCGTCTCGTCACACCCCTAGTAAGTGGAGCTCTGCCTCAATGACACTATTCAGTATCTAAGTCTATCTCTGCCCTAAGAATCTTCTGTTTCAGAGCGCCTCAGAGCCTCAGCATCTCACGTACTATCCATTTTCATTAGGTCTGTAAATTTACTTGGAACCTGAATGGCCTGACCAAAACATTGCTTCCAAAAGTGGCCCAGTGTCACTATTTGCCCTGAGAAGTGCAAAGGAAAAACGTCTGTGGAGGATGTGTGGTGGTTTAGAAAATCTCAAACTTTTGAAAATGAATGTATAATAGAATCCTTAAAAACAGATTTTAAACTGTAAATAACTGTAAATTGTTTTAGAACTTGAGTGCGCCAACAGATTTACACTTTCAAGCAGTCACACAGAGATGTCAAAAAAAAGTTTAACTTGTAGGGGTCAAGGCTTACAAATGAGATTAAAAAAATCAATTAATTCGTCAAGCAGAACCAATATGCTAACCTTTCCTTTCTTTGTCCCATGTACAACCCAAAAAAACCAGTTAACCCTGTTCTTTTAACAAAGGTTTTATGGAGACCTAGTATAATAAAACATTGAAAATTATTACACCACCAGCAACCTTGTGTTGTACTGATAAGGACATACACATATGGAAATCTTCTGTGCGTCTTCAAAAATACATCAAATTAATGAATTTGTTTGAAAACAAAATACAAAAAGGCACATTCATTAATCTATATCCTTAACACAAAAATATCCTTTACTTGTCATATAAATCCTGTAAAATAATACGTTCATCACACAAGATGTGATGCTGTTTGAAAAACATTTAGGAGTTTGGAGACAAGACAAATAATTACATAGCGGGCAACAAAAAAACAATGTTAGAACTGAAATTGTTTCTGTTCCAATTAAGGACAATTAAGCTGATTGTAAAATTATGATTCTGGTGCATTTTTCTATCTAGAATACCATTAATTTCATTTTTGTTCTTCAAACTGGATTGGAGCACAGTGTAACAATTTATTGCTGCATTGTGATGTCTCAGTCTGAAGCTGCACTGAAACTGCATTTTCTTTGAAATGTTAAATTCAATTCCAATCAGTTATAACTACCTCAATGCAGCATGTATGTTTTTGACAAAAAGAACGTCTTTTGCAAATTTCAAAAGTGATAATAATAATAATAATAATAATAATAATAATAATAATAAGAGTGATCAAAGATGCATTGAACTATTTTCTGAACAGTCACAGAATAGTCATCCCTCCAGAGGTAACCATACATTTACAACATTTAGAAAAGGTCTGCAAAATAGTAAATATACACTACATACAGTATCAACAGAAACAAGATTCAAGATTCAAGAGAGTTTATTGTCAGCCCAGCCACATATGCAAGTACACAGAGGGTTCTCTGAGGCAAATAGTACACAAAGCAAATAGTGTATAAAAAAAAAAAAGAGACAGACAAAGTGCAGAGTCAAAAAACTGCTGCAATATAATGTAAATCGAAGTACAAAATTGCAAAGTACAAAAACAGACAGGTAGTGCAAATAAATGTATATACTGAGGTAGAGCAGTTTTACAAATTTTAGCAGCAAGTTTTAATGCAGTTTTTTTTTGGAAAGTGCCAGTGCAGTGAGTTTAGAATAGTTGAAAGTGTCATGTGCATTTTTTAGCAGTCTCTGTATGAGGTCAGACCCTGTTCAGACCCCTGATGTTACGTGGAGGCTCTGAGTTCAGGAATCTAATGGCTTGTGGGAAGAAGCTGTTGTGATGTCTGGTAGTGGTGGTACGGATACTCCCGAACCTTTTTCCTGACATCAGGGGGAAAACAGTCCATGTGAAGGGCGGGTGGGATCTGTGATGAGGCCAGTTGCGCAGCGGACACAGCGTTTCTTGTACAGTTCAGTGAGTGGTGGGAGGGGCACACCGATGATCTTCTCAGCTGTCCTCACCAGCCGCTGAAGGGACTTTCGGTCGGCGTTGTTGCAGTTTCCGAACAAGGAAGTGATGCAGCTGCAGAGGATGCTCTCAGTGGTCCCCCGGTAGAAGGTGGTGAGGATGGGAGGGGGGAGGCAGGCCTTATGCAGTCTCCTCAGAAAGTGGAGGCGCTGCTGGGCTTTCTTGGTGATGGCCGTGGTGTTAAGTGTTCAGCTGAGGTTGTCCTTCACCTGTACACCCAAGAACTTCACACTTTTGACTTTCTCAACAGCGGAGTTGTTTATGTGAAGTGGGGTGTACGGGGTGGAGTTCCTCCTGAAGTCGATGACCATCTCCTCTGTCTTGTCAACGTTCAGGGACAGGTTGTTGTCTTGACACCAGTCCACCAGCTGTCTGACCTCCTCTCTGTATGCGGACTCATCGTTGTTGCTTATGAGCCCCACCACTGTTGTGTCATCTGCAAACTTGACGATGTGGTTTGTACTGAATTGGGCAGCACAGTCATGCGTCACCACGGTGAACAGCAGTGGGCTGAGCACACATCCTTGTGGCGATCTGTTAGTTAGGAAATCCAGGACCCAGTTACAGAGTGAGGTGTTCATGCCCAGTAGGCTTAGCTTCTCCACCAGTTTCTGTGGAACAATGGTGTTAAATGCTGAGCTAAAGTCTATGAACAGCATTCTGATGTAGCAGTCCTCTGAGTCCAGATGAGAAAGAGTGAGGTGAAGGGCAGTTGAAATTGCATCATCAGTTGTCCGGTTGGCGCGGTATGCAAACTGCAGCGGGTCTAGCTGGTCTGGGAGGTGTGCCTTCATGTGCCTCAGTACCAGTCTTTCAAAGCACTTTGTGATAATGGGGGTGAGTGCAACAGGCCGGTAGTCATTCAGACAGGACACTGATGACTTCTTGGGCACTGGGATGATTCTGGTACTTTTGAGGCATGCAGGAACCACCGCTGTGCTCAGGGATGCGTTAAAGATGTCTGTGAAGACGTCTGTGAGCTGCTCAGCGCATTCTCTAAGAACACGTCCTGGTATATTGTCTGGCCCCGCAGCTTTTTGTGGGTTGACTCTGCTCAGAGTTCTCCTGAAATCAGCCTTGGGCAGACAGAGGACCTGCTCATTTGGAGGAGGGGTGGTTTTCCACGCTGGTTCCTTATTCTGTGTCTCAAAACGTGCATAGAATAAGATGAATCATGACGTACAGCAGCAGGAAGTTCTGCTACGCGCTGTGACCCACATTTCAGCAGAACATCCCCTATACTTGTCTCTTTCTCTTACTCTCACACACACATACTCACGCTAAAACACTCTACCCTAATTTCATCCTTCTCACACCAGCACACATCTCTTCCACACTGCAGTGGGACCCATCAAGGCCTCATCTGGCCCTACACACAAATTACATCAACCCGAAAGCCATTAAATTAGCTCGTAATTTGCAAAGCTGTGCCAAGAATTCCCTTTGAATTCATTCTTATCATTTTGATGTAGGGGAAGGAGATTTTTTTTCATTAATCTTCTGTTTGTAATTGGAGCTGGCTGTGAGTCAGTGGACTGACAGTAATTCAGTGATACGCTGTGTGTGAAAGGAGGGTGAATCTGATAGATGGAGGAGCCAAGTTGGAGCTTCTAAAAACAGCATGGAGAATTAGCCAGCGCGATTGAGGAAAAATGACACATCCTGAATACAGGATTTTATAAACAAAGAAAGATTACCAACACAGTAAATTATAAATGAAGAAATCACATGAATATGACAGAGATGGGCCAACATCAAAATCTTTACACCCTGATCTTATCTTATATAAAACAAAAAAAATGACAAGTAAAGTAAAGCGGCCCCTTACAGTCATTCGTGAACACACCACAGCACAGCACACAGTGTGAACAATGTAAAAGTCTTTCTCTGCATTCAACCATTCACAAAATGAAGCAGTGGGCAGCCACCAGAACGGCGCCCGGGTAGCAGTGTGTGGGGACAGTATCTTGCTCAAGACTACCTCAGTGGTGCTAATAGCAGTCCTGGGATTCGAACCCACAGCCTTTTGATCGCAGGGGCAAATCCCTAACCACTAGGCCACCAGCTGCCCCAAAAGTATCAGAATCAACAAATACTGAAGCAGGATGTAATAAAGTTCTGTGTGTGTGTGTGTGTGTGTGTGTGTGTGTGTGTGTGTGTGCCTGTGGGTACTCACTGGCAGAACGGCAGCAGCTGCGACAGTGTTTCCTTGGTGGGTTGGGCAGTGAACTCGGGCAGTGTTTGGATCAGCTTGTTCATCACCATGCGCAGGTAACCCTGCAGCTGCTTCCTTCTCTCCTCCACAAACTTGGCATCCTGCAAACACAAACACACACACACACACACACACACACACACACACACACACACACATTTGTGTTACACCTTGTGGAGTTGCATGGTCTTACATTCAGTATGACACAAATGTCTTATATGCTGTTGTAGGCAAATGTTTGAGCAGCCCCGCTACAATGACATTTTATTGATTTTATTTATGTGTAAATAAGTACACATTCTCTACAGAGAATTTCTGCACACTGTAATGCAAAACGGCTGTTTATTTACAAAATCTGGGAAAAAACATCACATGTGGCCTGTGCAAGAATTACGGGGTGTTCAAACTTTTGCATATGACTGTGTATTGTCAGTGTCATAGCAAAAGCTTGCATCTTCAAAACAGGAAATTTACAGGAGAAAAAAACATTCTTAACTTTAAAATGATATTTAATATGAGACTGGTGAGGTAATTTTAGATCATTTCTCTTTGTTCTACTGGTGATAAAATGTACACAATGTAGAGAGCAGCTAGCAACAAAAAAAGGATTTACAAGATTTTATGACTTAATGTAAAAAATAATATGTCCCTTTGGTACTGTATATCATCACTGTCAGAACAAAACCTTCTATCTCCAATTTTCAAATGTCAGCTGCTGTTTATAGAATTTCAATTTTATTAATAGAAATTGTACAAAATGGCTTTAGAATAAAATATGATTAGAATAAAATTAACTGGCATTGGCATTGGCATTGCTTTCTCTTATGAACTTGTTTTTTTTATAAGGTTTTGTTCTAGTGATACGTGTGTGAGTGAAATAAATAAATAAATAAATAAACAGTACAAAAATGTGAAAAACTGTATGAAAACTAAACAGAAAAAGAAGCACATGCATAGATACAATAACACATTTCCAGCAACATTATAAATTAAACAGCCAACAATAGAGAGTTACATCATAGATGCACATCAAACATTATAGAGGACCCAGATGTCAAAAGGTCAGATGTGCACACATAAGAAAGGGAGGCAGAAAATTAACCTTCAAGTGGTGTTATAGAGCATCTAAAATTAACATTTAACTTATTAAGGCTATAGCTGTGCATACTGAAGGAATACACCAAGACATCCAGGACAAAATGGAAAACACATGCTCAGTGATGAACAGTGGTGTTAATAAATGAGGATCCCTCTAAAATAATCTACAGGAACATAAATGTACGCAATAACAATGTCAGTGCCATACGAGATTCTAAACAAAGTTGCTGAGTTGAAACAGTGATTTTGTGTGGGTAAAAATTTGTAAAGGATATGTTCAAGGCCCATGCCTTTTTATTTTTCAGTTACCAGTATGAATAATTCAGTCACTTCTATGAAATTATGCTAAAGAAATGTAAGTTATGTATTTGTGACAGTGAGGAATGGAAGTGTGAACCCATTCATGAACACTAAAGGATTAAGAGGTTAATCAGTTGCACATCCAATACTGCCAATTTTTACATGATCCTATCATATTTTGCAACATTCATTCATTCATTCATTCATTTTCTGTAACCGCTTAATCCTTACTAGTATCGCGGGTACCTTACGAAACTTAACAACTGGGAAAAATAGATTTGAAATAATTGCAATCAGACAATTATGTAATACCTGACAGGTCTAGAGTGTCTGTCTAAAATTTATGCAAACGAGCATATCAATATTATGCATATTATGCAATCAAATTCAAATAAATTCTCTTCCCATTCTTTTAGGCCATTCTTGTAAATCTGGTCCTAAAACAGGATCTTTTAAATTAATTATCTCGGTGCAGTACGATGGAGTAATGTGTAGATATGCATTTGCTTCTTTCAACAGAAGTTAATAACAAGCTTGGCTTCTTTTTTTTTAAAGAAAAATAATAGTGAACTGTACTTGCTACACCACACTTCAAAGAAAGAAGGTAGTAATCTCAACCTCTGTGCTCTAAATTCACTGGAAACTACTGTTGAAACAGGAACTATATGGGCCTGCCTTTGTTGCAAATGGACAGTGTCAGGTTGTCTTTGCTTGGCTGGTCAGTGCTACGTGGTTGCTATGCAACGTGCATAATTTCATCTTGGTGCTGCTATTGAAGTTCTTGCTGCTTGCTATCCCACAGTATTTTGGTATGCCCTACTGAAAACAAATGGGAGCAAAATATCAGATATAAATTCAAGTGCCGTGGACACACACCAATAGCATATTCACGTTTTTGCTAATGCTGGTCAGACATGATTTTTAGAGACTTTAAATATTTGTTGGTATTTTCAAACAAGCATTTAAAGATGTTTTAATCTTACATTTTATAACTATAACTTCAAGTACTTTCATTACTGCTGTTCAAAACAAGTTTGTTGCTTGTATTTATTTAGTTATTTACTTGGCTTGTTTTCTTTTGTTTGTTTCTTTTTGTTTTTTAAATCAAGGAAAGCAGCAGTGAGGGTGGTATGCTGGCCAAGCTGAGCTCTGTCATGAAAGTTGAACATGGGGATAAAAAGGCATTGAAGCAGTGGTAGAGGACTGAAACACAAGCCCAACAAACAGGTTTGAGCAGCTGAGTTTCTAATTTTAGCCTCGCTCTCACCAGAGACTAGTAGTACTTGGATATAGAGCTGTAATCGGGCCTTAAAAGTTAGGCCCGACAAGGCCCGAACCCGACAGAATTCGCCCCGAGCCCGACAAGTACATTTTGATTGACAGCTTTTTAAAAGCCCGAACCCGTTTACAGCCCGACATTATTCAAAT
>JBBPCZ010167830.1:0-16844 GCA_037974445.1 Brycinus macrolepidotus
TTTCAAAGATGTTTATTTGTTACACATAGATGATAAGCATGTGTAAAACGTAAAGCGAGAAAGGTTGTATCTCCAGCATTGGTTTAAAGGGAAGTTAAGCATCTAGTGTACTCTAGTCAAAGTCCTGTCTTGAACCCCACTTAGGTGCTGTGACAGGATCTGGGCATTGCTGGAAAAGCCCTCCAGTGTGGCTGAATTAAAGCAATTCTGGGAAGACTGGGCCACATTTCCTCCACGGTGATGTCAAAGACAGAACTACTTTTTCACATGGTATGTATTTTTCCTTCCGTGAAATAAATGATTGTTTAAATACTGTATTTTCCGTTTCCTCATGTTTTACATATTACATTTTGTATAAGGATCTAAACAATTTAAGAAAGAGGCAGCACAATTCAAATGCTAGATATACAAATTACATATACTTAATCTGTACATTCACCTAATCTTTCATCTTGTCATTTAACAATTTCTTTACTTTTCAGTGGGTATATTATGAGAAAATTACATCATGGAACGGATGGTGATATTCACTACAGAAAGGAAATCTAAATGACTCAAAATTGATAAAGGTTTTATTTTGAAACTGAACAAAAATGGTAGGCCAGCAAAAACTAGTCAAACAAGCAAAACAATATTTGTTGCTTCAGTGGGAACTTTGAAGAGTGAATTTTCTATTATCTGAGGCAAAAAAAATATCAAAATTCCAGACGAAGCTTACAATCAGTAAGCAGCGTGCAAGCACTAATTTTTTACCTCTCACCACTCAATTCACTGTTGCATTTAGTACCTACTACTTCAATCTAAAGTGAGAATACAAACAAAACTCTAAACAATGGCAGATATGACAGTGAAAATATAGATGGAACATGGAAGTAGATGGAAATGATCTACTCATTAACACAATCCTCCAAAGTCAAGTGCTTTCCATGAAGCCATGTACTTCTGCATGTTTTGACTTGGGGCAGTGAATGGTTTGGTGTCACTTCCACAGGCTCCACACACATTGTCTGCCATGTCTTCACTTACAGTCACTGTGACACCCTGTGACAGACTGTAGGACACTCTAAGGCCAGATATCTTTTCAATAATGACCGCACCATCAGACCACTGCACTGCAATCCCATTCTTCAGTCCTTGAGGTAGAGGTACAGGCTTTCCACTGACCTGAGGAAAAGGCATACATGTCATGTGAGATCTGGTTGACCAGTGAAACTGGTTAAAGCCACGGTTCAGCCAGAAGTAAAACATTTTTAAAACATTTACATTTACATTACATTACACTTTAGTACTGCAGCTTTGAGGCTAAAGCTGCTAGCAAACACTGGAAGTCAATAGTCACCCAAATAGCCCAACTTGTCTCTGTAAAAATATATCACCAAAACGTCTCACAACCCGTTCAAAATACTCTCAGATATTCATTAAGGTGGAGCAGGCACCAGGGCTGGGTTTTTCAAGGTAGTTATAAACTACTCAGTCCATAACTACATTACCAAATCTGTATGATGTTGATGAAGATCTGAATGTGGTTTGGGCAAGTTAAAAGAAGTTGGTGACATATTTTTATGGAAAATATTTGGGCTAATTGCGTGACTATTGACTAATGTTTGTTAGCAATGTTAGTCTAATAGCTCTAGTGCTAAACTTAAGAAGCAAATGGCCCTCTATATATTATCTACAGATACTTCAATTGTTAACAAACTATCTGGTGAATTATCACCGGTGAAAAAAAAATCTCAGTGAATTATCAGCAGCATGAAGTTTAGGTTTAGGATTAGGATTGGGTTTAAGTTTTAGTTTGAGGTTAAGGTTAGAGTTAGGTTAGATTTAGGGTTATATTTCATAGATAATGCAAAGCATCTACAGTGGACCATCCAAATAAAAGGTTTCTGAACATGTAACATGTAAATTAGATTTTTATGCTGATCTGTTCTTTTAGACATGGTTTAGCCAAACGCAATCAGGCAAGGCAACTTTTCTCTCTTTTGTTTTGATATAGAGATTCTAGGCTAAAGGTAGCTAACAAGTAAGGAAATCACAAACTTAATCACAAACTTAACCTCAAACCACATCCTAAGGTATCCATAAGGTATGTTGTTTAAATTATACCCACTTGGTGACTATAATCTTCCATTACTTGTTAGCAATATAACTCCAGTGCAAAACTAAAAACACAAAATATCGGCTGTATTTGGGTTAAGGGAGAAAACTGTGTTTGATTTTTGGCTAAACCACCACTTTGTACAAGAAAAAGAAAAAAGCAGATTAAATGTTGATATGTACCCAAGTTGCGTGCTTGCTGTTGACTGATATCACGACCTCATCAAAGAAGACATACACAAAGGCAACATTGTTATTGCCACAGGCTTCCAAATCCACCACCACACGGAACCATTCAGAAACAGGTGCACCATCACACACTTTCACTAACTCATAAGCTCCTTTAGATGTGATGATCCAACTTTCTCCATTGAAAAGGGTAAAAGAACCTCCAGTCTTCAACAGGCATTGTTTTGTGTAGCATCCACGGGCACCATTCTTAACCTGGCAGGCCTCATCACTGTTACATTTCATGATTTCATGTTTTACTTCACCAGAGGAAAGACAGGTCAAACGTTCTTGACAGTCTTCTGTGATGACAGACTCACCAATCTGCAAAAATGAACAGGTGAAAAGGTCATTTAGATTAATTTCTATATGTCAAGGCACACCATGTTTTCACTTGGTCAACTGTGGTTTGAGGGGAGACAGAGCGAGAGGGAACGGGGAAAAGCACCTCATCAGTCCACAAAATGTACCTTAATTCTTAAAGTTATTTTGTTTCCAAGGAATTCACTGTTGATCATTTTATTATCTTATATTTTAAGTCAATACAAAACAACACCTACATTTAATTTTTGGGAAAAACAGATTTTAATCAAATGTATCTGTAACTACCTTGTAGGTGTGTCCATCTTCATAACAGCTACACTGATCTGCTTTAATGCAGCCTGTTCCATTGTTAAAGAATCCAGAGTTGCACATGCAGCCCTCAGCACAGATCTGAACATCACAGTTGACAATTTCATTCAGGCCAGGACAGGGGGTGTCACATGACTGAGCACAGATTTCATAGTGACTGTTGGCAGGGCATTTTAAAGCTACAAGGAGTAAGGACAACAATATATCAGTTAAATCAATATATCAGCAAATCATTTATATTATTAAAACATTTTACAATTCTACAATTTTTACAATTTGATTTAATACGTACGACAAAATGTTGGTGTTCTCCAGTTTTTGACTGTAACTCCAAAGTCCTGACAGGCAATCATGTAAGCAGCAATGCTGTTGCAGAGCATTTGGGAATCTCCATCCCCAGCACAGACATCGTAGACGCAGTCTCTGAAGTAGGAATCAGGTTTAATCACTTTGTGACAGGCAGCGAATGGGCCTTGAGGGTCGGTAATAATGCTGCAGTCCTTTTCAAACACAAGTTTCTTGTCTGCAGGACATTTTGGACAGAAATCTCCAGAACAGCCGTCATCACACACAACTCCAGGAACAGCCACTTTCCAGGCGGCTCCAAATGTTTTAACATCATTGGTTTCTTTACCATCTGGCAGCAGGTAATCGTCGTTCTTGTTACCATTAAAGTTTCCACACAAACCACAGGTCTTTCCTTGGTAGCTGCCTGGTACTGTGATAGTAACATGATACACCATATCGTAGGCGACTCTCAGGCCAAAATCAGTTAAGATTACATTTTGATAGCCCTCCTGTTGAACTGTCACTGCTCCACTGTCCAGACTCACGGGGATGTTGGTCAGGACACTGTTAATCTGAAAATGAGTAAATGGGAAAACAGCACAATCTAATCATGTTATTTTGAACACATTCTTGTTTTAAAACACTGAGTGACTGTTCTAGACATCCTAAGATATGTATTTGTAAGTTGAAAACAGCTTTTCGTGAGTTAAAATGGCTTTTTCTGACAAAGGCACTTTCACTCAACAAAGACAACAACAACAGGGCTTAATAACCAAACAGGTTAAGCAAACAAACTTTGTGGAAATATTGGTCTTACACAACAAATGTAGCATTCTAAACATGCCCAAATGCTGCTTAACTGCTACGAAAAAAAACCAAAAAAAAACCAAAACAAAGTTTTCCTAACCTATGAATATCATCTTTTCTCAAAATAATTCATTTTTGACATGGCTTGGAAATAGCATTTTTATGGAACTGAATGTTTTAATAACCAATCTGAGTGACTATAAGAATTTTTTGGATAATTGTACTTTGCAGAATAGAACACATTGACTGTCAAATCTAATTATCCACACAATGACATTGAATAAGCTCTTTGAAAAGAGAGAATGCATGTTCCTCATCACGCCATGGTTGAATTAATGCGTCTTAAGGAAAATATGAGCTTCCTTAAACCTCTCAGGTTGCTTAGAACACACTGTGGAGGATTTAAAACAGCAAGAGGAAACTTGTGATGATTAACATTGGGAATATTGGGAAACATATTTAGGACTCCAAAGCCTTGGGCTTGATTCCATAGTGACACTGAAGCTTGCCCGCACCTGTGTGAACACGGAGTTGAAATGTTCTGCTGTCTCTGTCTAGACAGTCTGCCTGACATCCTTCCAAAACACACACAGCACACTTTAACACGGGACAAATTGTAAAATAAAATAAACTGAAAAGTTTACAACAAAAAGTGACTCACAATCGAAAAGTTGAGTTGATCTATGATAAAAACAAAAGCTTCACAGAAACGCTCTTCTTTACTGAACTTGCAACCTCATTTTTGTGCAGGAGAAATCACCAGGTATTAACAAAATCGGCCCAAAAACATGAAGTTTCTCCGTATCCACTAAGCTGGCCCCAGACAAGGCATCAGGTCCAGGTTTTGTACCAGGTCTCAGTCTTACTAGCATTTTTGACATTTGTGTTTACACTTAACCCCTGCCCATTTAATGGACATTGCATTCCATCGTGTGTGAACGGAACCAATGTTTTAATTTCTGGATAGATTTGAGAACGTTATTGTGTGAAATAAACTCTTGGGAATCATAATTTCTGGAATCTAACATACCATTATATCATATTAAAATTAAAAATATATAAATTTTTTAGCAAGTTCTAATGTTATTACATTACAAGTTCACACACTTCTAAAAAGAATTGCTCACTCTTTGAATACATATTTCTGTTCAACAAAATGTGATACATTTGTGTATATTGTAATTAAGGTTGGACTTACCATTATCTGATGTAGCTGATTTTGTCGCAGCACTAAGGTCATGTTATAAACCTCCACAACAACAACCTTGGTCATGGAGACATTTGGAGCGAGCTGGATCTCATTCCACTTTTCATTCTCCACAATGACTGCAAATGGAGTCAGTTGTGTTCCCTCTAGGTGGCAGCCTTGAGCAGCTGTGTAGGTGCAGGTGCCCTGGAAGGTATAGGTGGCGTTGTCAAAAGTGTAGTAGTGAGGGTCACCATAGATGGTGCAGGTTGCATGAGAATCTGGATGACATCCTCTGATCCCTTTAGCAATGCTGCATGCTGTTCCACTTGGACAACTTGTGTTTTCACATACAACTTGGTCACTGCTTGGGTTGCAGGTGCACTTTTTGCTGCAGGTGTCATCAGCCCAGATGGATTCTCCAGCCTGTAGGTAGCGTATCTCTCCTCCACTGACATACGTACAACCACACTTAGTCTTAGGGACACACCTGTTTCCACTCCACAGGTATCCATCATTACAGACACAGGCCTCCAAACAGTTGGCTTTGCAGTCAGCGGAAGGTGTGGGATTCTCACAGGTGGCAGGACAGGCACAGGACTCGAAGTGACTGTTTGCAGGGCATTTAGGGACAGCTTTATGGAAGAAGTAAAAGATTAGTTGTTTTTTTTTATTCACACAGTCTGTCATTCTGATAGACATATTCATATTTTACATATTTGACAATCAATGCAATAGTTCTAAAATCAGTTTTTACCCGTGGTCTCATGTGGCTGATAGAATCTAAAACCTGTAGTCTGTGTTGGCAACTCTATGGATGCCAGCATGTGTAAAGGCTTTGGTAATTTGTCTTGCTTTACCTGACACCTGCCACTTAAGAAAAATCTGATGGCTGCAGCTCTAAACTTCAAGCACAGATCTGATCACATACATTTCTCATTAAAAGATGAAGAAAAGCTTGCAGCCACTGCAGTCTCATTTCTACGTTCTTATTTTCTATGTGATACTCACGGCAACTGAGGATGTCTCTCCAGTTATAAACCTTTATTCCAGCTCGCTCACAGGCATTGATGTACATTTTGGTGGTGTAGCATAAGAAGTTTTTAGGTCTTTGCCAGCGCAGTAGCTGTACAGGCAATTGTCATAGAAGGTACTGGAATCAATGACACTTCTGCAGTCTCGTAAAGGTCCATTCATGAGAACTGTGATGACGCTGCAGTATAACTTTGCATTCACACGTTGGAACCATGAGGCTCCCTCACAACTCTGACATTGCCCCGCACACTCATCGCGACAGTAGGCATCCCCTGGTAAACCTGGAACCCTCCAGCTCTTTCCCAGTGCTGGGATACTGCCAGCCAAAGAGCCAGTTGGAGTAGTGAGGTCATCATCCTTGTTCCCATTAAAGTTGCCACACATGCCACACATTCGTCCCATAAAGGTGTCTGGAACAGTCACCACCAGAAACTGGTCCCAGTCATATTGCACTGACAGACCAAAGTCTGTCTCCATAGTAACCATGAAGCCACTTGGCTTGAGTTTCACCTGGCCATTGCTCAAAGAAATTGGAAGGTTCCAAAGGATATGATTAATCTGAAATGAAATATGTAGAAAGAAATCAATTCTGAATCTGGATCTTGAGAGCAAAGACAGCCCTACACAAGACACATTTCCATTATAATATATCATACCTGTCTCATATTCTTTGGATTAATGGAAAGCTCATACCTTGACTAGCCCGTTCTCGTTGCGGATAAAGGTGATCGTCATTCCATAGACTGCAACAGTGACCTCTGAAACAACTGTCTCCTGTGTGTTGCCATTGCGTTCATTCTTGGTGGTGATCTCAAATGCTGGATGGTCGCTATCTATGTGGCAGTTCTTGGCAATGATGTAGGTGCAGTTGCCCATGAAGTTGTAGTAATTGCCATCAAATGTGCTATAATGGGGATCACCCATTATCAAACAAGTACCCGTTTGAGCTGATGGTGAATTTTGGGCATATTCAGTCTTGGCCTCCAGTTGACAGTCCTTCCCCTTCTGACATGTGATGGTGCTGCTAGTGCAAAATGCTGAAGGGAAAATATAACTTAATAGCCATTTTATTATTTTTATTGTAATATGATAATTTAAACAATATTATATTAGAACTAATTGAACAGATCTCAGTGACCCAAAATTTTTCTAAAAGAGGAGTTTCTGAAGAAGAAAACTATTTAGACTACAAAGAACAGGTTTTTGGACTAGACTTACCAAACAGCAAGAGAAAAATAATGTTATACAGAACTCCTTTCATCTTCAAACCTGTGACAAAGAGTTTTAAAATGATAGAATGATAGTTTTTTCTTGTTTGTTTTAACCCATGGTGCTCAAAATATTTTCATAATTATTCATTATTCGTAGCAATAATGAATTACAAAGACGTGAACATGATCAGAGATCGTACAAAAAACCAACAGCTGTTTCTAATCCAAGTGTATTTCTTCCCAAGAATACTGATTTTAGTTGAGGCAGTGCTATATTTACATACCTTAGGAGGAAGTTCCAAGCACATA
The DNA here is from genome assembly GCA_037974445.1 of Brycinus macrolepidotus. Lineage (NCBI taxonomy): Eukaryota > Metazoa > Chordata > Actinopteri > Characiformes > Alestidae > Brycinus > Brycinus macrolepidotus. The sequence continues at coordinate 7,795 of JBBPCZ010167830.1, forward strand.
GTCTGATATGCTATATGTGAGACAGCCTTATATTCTTTTGGAGGACTGAATCAAGAGCCTATCATATCTAAGGAACGACAATGCATATGCATAGTGTTTAACCTACATGTGACAAACCCCATAGCCAAGTCTCCTGCCTCCACTTCCATGCATTTCTGTGTTTGAACTATACCTACATTAGCACTTAGTTTGTCTTTTGATAAATGTTAAATGCAGTATGTACATGCTGTTGATTACTGGATGAGATTTACAGTAATGGTGCATACATGAATTTCCCTTCCTTGTGTGATAAGACATTAAAGTGCACATTAAAGTGTGCAAACTAACATTCAGCTACATTTTGAAGGTTAATGCTACAAAACCTACATAAATTAAAAAAAGAGACATAAGATATCTCAAAAATTGAAATCTCAAATTTGACAGCAGTAGATATTATACAGTTTAATATTTCAATATCTGCTAAATAGCTGACTATTGAGAAACACACCTACTTTGTATCTACAGGCATTATTTATTGTAATTAGCTCCACTGACTATATAGGTGCACTAGTTTACAGTTACAGACTTTAGTACATCTGCTCCAAGGTGTCATTTGTTAGCCCCCTTTACCCCATTCATCAATGGTTAGGGCCCCCAAAGGACCACCAGTGAGCATACTGAGGTATTATCTGGGTGATGGATCCTTTTCAGCACAGCACAGTGTTTTGTGTGTGCTGCTGGAGATATTAAACACATCATTGTCACTGCTTGGACTGAGAATACTCCACCAACCAAAAATACCCAGCCAACAGTGTTCTGTGGCCAGAACTGACCACTGATGAAGGGCTTAGAGGATGACTGACACAAACTGCATGCTTACATCTGCAAGGTGGAACAACAGGTTAGATATTTCTTATAAAGTGGTCAGTAAGTGTTTAAAAACTCCAGCAGTAATGCTGTGTGTAATTAATTATAATACCTGCTCACTGATGGAATCCAGGGGGTGCAGACCATTGATGAATGGGGTAAGGGGGGCTAATAAGTGGTGGTGCAGAAAATAAGTGGTGCAGAAAAACAGATGAACTGCAGCATGCTCCTATGTTGTAAGTGGAGCTGATAAAAAGGAGAATGAGTGTAGATATAAGGTAGGTGTCCTTAACAGAGTTCAGTCACTGGATGAAAAAATCTAACTCACAACTGATGTTCCAATTAGTCTCAAAGGTGTTCAACTGGGTTGAGGTCAGGGCTCTGGATAGGCCAAAGTTCTTCCACACTAAAACTGTCAAAACTGTCAATATCCTTATAGGCCTTGCGATGTGCATAGGAGCACAGTCATCCAAGAGCAGAGAAGGGCATTTGACAAACTATTGTCAAAAAGCTCCAAACTTTAATTGTCTAAAACAGCTTTTTCTGCTATAGCATTACCATTACCCTTCACTGGAGCTAGGTGGTCTACCCCAAACCCTGAAATCAGCCCCAGACTATAACCGCTTTAACACCAAACTTTACTGTTGGCACCACACATTCTGGCAGGTAGTGTTTTCCATGCATCTACCAAAACCAGATTCACTTATAGATAGTGAAGCATCACTCCAAAGAACACATTTCTGCTGCTCTAAAGCACACATCACTAGACACTGAGGTTCAGCACACGCTTGTGTGCATTAAACTCCAGACACACAGTTATTGTACTCTAAGTGTAAAGTGTCCATTTGTCATACGTGAACACACCACAGCACACAGTGTGAACAGCACGAAATTCTTCTCTGCATTTAACCCATTCACCAAGTGAAGCAGTGGGCAGCCAGGAACACAGCGCCCGGGAGCAGTATGTGGGGACGGTACCTTGCTCAAGGGTACCTCAAAGGTGCCACTAGCAGTCCTGGGACTCGAACCTTCAACCATCTGATCGCAGGGGTAACTCCCTAAAAACTAGGCCACCAGCTGCCCCACCAGCTGATGTTGCTTCCAGAGGAAAATTGCACTATTATTATAGCAGGGCAAAAATTTCACAAACTCACTTGTAGCAAAGGCAAGATCCTTTGACAGTGCCATGTTTAAAATTATTGAGCTCATCAGGCTGCCAATTCTACTGCCAATGTTTGACTAAAGAGACTGCATGGTCATGTGCTTGATATCATATCTGTTAGCAATGGGTGTTGCTGAAACACATGAACTCAGTGAACATTTGTTCATACACTGTTTTTATTGAGATTATTTATACAAAGTAAACCAATTTCATAGGAAACTGCACAAATGCGTACTTAATGATACTGATCTAAATGGTTATTCTGACAGTCTTTCATTGTGGTTCATAGACAATGGCATGGACCAAGTCACATAAAGCAAAATAAACAGTTAGAATGGATATTATACCTTTTAGCATTCAGCACTTTTTCTTACTTTGTTGGTGTGTAATGTAGCAAAATCAGTCTTTTCAATTAATTCAAGATGTATGTAATTCAGTGACATACAGATTGCCCCAAATGAAGCTAACAGGAAGATCTTACTGTTGTATATTTGTATGAACTTCAAGTAATATTGCATAAACTTTGTGTAGCCTGGCACTTTCCTCAGCACATGTTCTGTTATAATCTCAGGTGGTAGTTTATTCCTGCCAGGTATTACTGGTATTACCTTAATGACTTTTCCTCCATGATAACTCCTATCTAATGATTCATTCCCATTGTAATACAATGGCTAGCTTTAAACCCATTAAAGGACAAAAAGGTTACTTCCAGCACCTCTATCAAATTTAACGTATTATGAAATGCTGTTATAACTGTGCAAACATACAATAATACTGTTACCTTTAAAGAGCTTCTGGTGTATTGTTATTGCTGATCAGTTAAAGTTATCTTTGATAGTCTTTTCACACCTAAGTGTTTTTTATCAGATAATATTCCCTGCCTACAGTAATCCAGTGAACATTTCCTCCTGTTATATCTGCTGTGTGCATAATCTGTCCCTGGTAACTTTTGTGAGTGAGTGTACTTTCTCCTTGAAAGCAAAAGAACCATTTCTAAATGTGAAAGTCATTTGTAAACAGACTAGTCACTTGTTATATTCTACTGAATAACTCGATTCCTGATTTGTTCGTGATTAAACTCAATAAAAGCATATGTTCCTTATAAACTAATGTCAATCTATTAATTATTTTATCATAAACTCTAAATACCTAATTAATTAATGATTCAATTATATGATTCATATAATTTAATCTAATCCTGTATTTTTCTCCAAACTTAGATATCAGGTTTATCCAAGCTTGGAAGTTTTCTTCTCCAGGATAGTTAGAATATTATTTAACAAGTCTATCAAGTAATACCATATTGTGTGTTTTCTCAGCATACTATGTAGAAACAGATGTGCTAGTTCCAAAGGCTGCCCCTGCTGTGACTTAAAAACACAATTCTTTCATGAAGGCCCAGTTGAAGCCCATTACCGTGTCATTTCCACTGGAACTAACAGATATTTCATGACTTAAACCTCATGGAGACCTCAGGATGCTAATCTGAAAATTCCCGTAATGCAATGTTAAAAAAACAAAACAAACAAAAATAAATGCAGAATGTCTGGTAGCTAGAATTTCCAACAAATTACTGTTAAATTACAATGTAATGTATTGACACATTAGAAGCACATAAAGTACCAGTGTGTTACAGCAGTTATGTTTACATCTACATTAGTGTAAAATTAAGATAATGTTACATTACAGCTCAAGACTGCTGTGGTGTGTTATTTAACAATAATATTTACATAATAAATACTGTAAGAACAGGTAAATTGTGAAAGCACTGTGTTGAAAGCTAAACAGTACTGAATAATTAAATCTTGTGTGAAAAAGGTGTAAAAATGAAAGTGTAAGCACAAAATTGTAAAAAGTGTAAAAAGTGTAACAGCTATTGGTATATCCCTGCTGTCACATGAAGACATTGTCAATTTGTATTCTTTTTTTCCATTTAAATGTTTTAAACATTATGTGACCATTTGGAACATTATGGACCACATAACCATATAAACAATAAGTAAATTTTAAATAAAATCTGGAATTTTCTGAAACACAAATAAAAATAAAGAAATGAGTACAAGAAGATATAAGTATAAATGTAAGTACACTTTTAAATTTTAAAACACAAATCTGAAATTTTCGAAAACACAAATCTAAAAGTTAATAACTTAAACAAGGAGCACCACAAGTTAGAGATAAAATATGAAAGCTAAAAAATTTGAGAATTTTAAATGTATTCATATAAATGTAGCAGCAATATGTACATTGTGCAAATGGAATGTTAAAGTAAATTGTGCCATATTAGCACAGCAATGTAAAACAGAGCAATGCAAGCAGAGTGATGTAAACAAAGTGATCGGAGTAATGTAAACAGTAATTTAACAGAGTGACCAGAGTAATGTAGTGTAATGTAAACAGAGTGACCAGAGTAATGTAAACGGTAATGTAAAACAGTGACCAGAGTAATGTAGTGTAATGTAAACAGAGTGACCAGAGTAATGTAAACGGTAATGTAAAACAGTAACCAGAGTAATGTAAACAGACTGACCAGAGTAATATAAACAGTAGTGTAGCAGCATGCACAGTGTAGCAGCGTATGATGTAATAATAAATCAGATATGATATGAAATATGATAGTGAATGTTCTGAAATATGACAAAGAATATGATATGAGGTCCTGTTTCAGTCCCTTATGGTAATGCTATGAGGGGAGGGGGGGCATGTTCTGATTTAGGACTCTAATGGTCTGAGGATAGAAGCTCCTTTTGAGTCTCTCTGTTTTGGCCTTGATTGTGCGGAACCTTCTGCCCGATTGCAGAAGTTGAAACAGTCCGTTACTGGGGTGGGACGAGTCTTTCAATGTCCGAACTGCTCTGGACCAACATCTTCTGGTGTAAATGTCCTGTAGGGAAGGGAGAACAGACCCGCAGCAGCGTTCTGCCACACGGATCACTCTCTGAAGAGCTTTTCGGTCCTGAGTACAGCTATTCCCATACCAGGATGTGATGTTCTGTTGATGATCCATTGAACTTGTTTTCATAACAATCTCTGTGCGCTGAGCATTTTTCTTGATCCAGCCACAGGCTAGTTTAATCTTCCTGGTTGTGGCAGTCAGGTTTTTTGTCTAATATCAGCTGGTAGTAGATGGAGCTCATGATATGTTTCTGAGCAAGCTGTCTAGGGCCCCACAGCCCCACATCACAGATCCACCACCATACCTCACAGTGGGGAGTTTTCTGCATGGCTATCTTTGTGTTTACCTCAAACCCTCCTCTGGCGTTTGTCGCCAAAAGGTCTACTTTGTTCTAAACTGACCATCAAACACAGACCCACTGAAAGTTCCAGTTACTTCTGGCAAACTGAAGGTGACTAAATTTTTTGGTCCTAGTCAGAGTGCCTAAATCACATCATAAATCATAAACATCAGTGTATGAATTTTGTGCATGTGAGCATTTCTTAACTGCTAGTTGTGAGCCGCGGCCACAGGCCGGAAGGCCTAAACCCACATCCAAGACAGAGACACCACCGCGGGTGCACAGCAGAGCTTTATTTAAACAAAAGACTTAACAGTTCGCAAAGCACAAACAAAACCACCACCACTCAGGGCTGAAATACAATACGGGCTCTCCTCTCTACCTTTCTCTCCTGTCTCTGTCCTCTGGCTGCACTCTTAACTCTACTGGAGAGCCAGAGTCCCGGCTCCTCCCTTAACGCTGCTCACCGGGCTCTCATCAAGAGAGGAGCCCCGTGCTCAGTCCTGCAGGTCTGTGAGGGTGCTCCGCCTCCTCACCTCACAGCCCCCCCTTAGAGTCCATATACCAGGTTCAAAGATGAGGCAAGGCCTGGCAGCTGGGCTAAAGTGGGCAGGGTGAGGCGAGAGCGCCGGTAAACATGTCCGTCTCCATGGGCGTACTCTTCCCGGTGCTGGACGTTACTATTCTCTCTTCTGACTGGCTACTACTCTCCAGAGCACTGGGTGGTGCCATCTGTAGTGGTGGCTGGGTAACACTCTCTGGAGCGCTGGGTGGTGCCGTCTGTAACGGTGGCTGGGTAGCACTCTCTGGAGCGCTGGGTGGTGCCGTCTGTAGCGGTGGCTGGGTAGCACTCTCTGGAGTGCTGTGTGGCGCCGTCTGAAGCGGCGGATGCATAGCGCTCTCAGGAGCATCAAGTGGTGCTAATTGCGGCGGCCCGGCGGCATCCTTCGGGGCGTCAAGTGGCAGTAGCTGCAGCACTGGCTCGGCAGACTCCTCCGGAGCTCCCGGCGGCGTTACCTTTTGCGGCTCATTGAAGTCCTCCAGAGCTCCCAGCGGCGTTTGCTTTAGCGGCTCGGTGGAGTCCTCGGAGCTCCCGGTGACATTAGCTGTGGAGCAGTGAGCGGCGGTAGTAGTGACAGCTCTGCGGCGTCCTCCAGAACGGCAAGCAGTGCCAGGCTCGTCCATTTTCACCTTGAGGAAAGGGGAAGAGGGTGGTGAGGGTGGAGCGAGTGTGGTGGGCCCATCTTTAATGGAAGCGCGGGGCTTGGGCCACTCATAGAGCAGGGATCAGTCATGCAACGGGATCTTTTCCGGCTCCATGCACCAGCAGCAAGGACCCAGACCCTGGTAGACGCAGTCCTCGGGGAAGTGCCACGCCTTGAGGCACCAAATGCACCACCCCAACTCCAAGACCGGTCCGTGGAATAACATGGGAGTGGCATCTAGCAGGTCACAGGAATTTAATATGTAAAATGCATTCAGATATTCTAAAGAAATAAATTCAGAAACAGTATCTACTTCAAGTTAGCGTTGTAACTCTACTTTGTGTTAGCATTAATGAATGTATATCCAGTTAGAATATATCATATGTTTTGCAATTACTAACTTTGATCATGTTTTAGATAGGACTCTGTGGCATCTGCTGGACAAAACAGTGGATGAGGCCAGGAGAAGTGCAAATGCAGCAGCAGATGCAACTGATCAAGTTCAAAATGAATCTGGCAGAATTAAACGTTCCAAGAGCTCAGGATCTGGAGTATTGGCATACACAAAATCTTATGTATCCCCATCTTCACCAGCTTGTGTTGCAGTTTTTGTGCACTCCAGCCTCCTCTGTCCTGCCCTCCCGTGTAATGCCTACACCTGCTATTTAATCCAATGTGTCTCAGCTGTTCCCTGTTTATCCTAGTGTATAAGTCTGCATGAGTCGAGGTTTGTCGATGTCCCAGTTCTGTGTCTTTCTGTTTTATATACCCTTTCCCAGTGTATTGTTTTCCTCTACTTCTGTTAGTTCGTCTTAGTAAATCAGTCAGTGTTTCACAATTGCGTTCCATTCTTGTCCTCCACTACCCTCGAAACGTGTCAGGACAGGTGCTCTCTAAAGCAGGAGAACTTGTTGTCAAAAGAGGAAACTGCCTTGGCCCCAACACAGTACAAAAAATACGTACCTCTCCTTCACAATGTTTACACCAAGCACTCCTGGTTTCAAAAACACTTTTATTCTCCTATGATCACAAAACACTTTTTCCTACTTCTTTCAGTTTGAACATAGTCTAATTGGTATGGGATTATGTCAAAAACAAATTCCATAAATACCATTTATAAATACATTTTACCATTTGCCATGTTTATCAGGACGGGATGATGTATTGCACACCTGATGATCGTATTAGGTTGAAAAACATTCAGCAAGATTTTCCTTATCCAGGCTGGCAGCTAAGATTTCTGTAGTCCACCAGATGTCACTGTATAATGAGTGAATTTTCCCGACACAAAGATGGCAATGTCTCATATGCTTCATGACGCGTCATTTGCCCATCACTTATAAGAAAGCAAATACGAAGGGCAAAGCAGAGGGTGATAGACTGGGTGAGAGACAGAGAGAGAGAGAGCCAACAAGTGCCTCAGAACTGAGCAGAAAAAGAGACAAGAAAACTAAACAAGAAGAACGAAGAAGGACTTGAGAAACTCAGAGAACCTGGAGAGGTAAGCCCTGGGGATATGCAGATTCATGACTGAGTGAGGGATGAAAAGAGGGGAAAAGAGGTTTATAAGGCTGCCGACGGAAGGAACAGAAAGTAGAATCAGCTGGACACCAGAGGCACTTGATGACAAGGGAAAAAAGGATGAAAAGAAAAGGGGAAATATCTTCCCCAGGCTGCCACTTGGGGTACAGTGACATAACCTACAAACAAAGAAACGTTACTTTAATAGCAGTTAAACGGAAAACTGCACAGGCCCATTAATGTTAAATTACCATTATCATTGTGGTGTTTGCAGCTTTCTGGCTGTGATCTGGGACACCGTAAATATCTGTGATTAGACTATTCAATATAAAAGGTTCATTTTAGTTGTTACATGTTATTGTCGTTATTACTAGAGACCTACAAGTTAAATGAAACATCTTGAAAAGTAATATGGAATAAATGCTAATACTAAACTTCCATGAAACCACAACAACCCAGAATAGCCAAGTCTCATGTTAGCAGTGTTAATCAGACATGCAGGCAGACAGAGCTCAAGTTTGCACCTACAGAAAAAGTACCATGTATGTATTACCATTTCTATGGGATCATGTGTCATCTTGAATCACCATTTCTATGAATAAACTCCTAGCTGGTTGACTGAGATCTCATTCAGTAGAAATGATGATGCTTGGTAATAATGTTGCTTAAAAGTTTGGGGATAAAGCTTGAAATGTTTTGCTACAAAAGCTTGGTTCAGTACTTAAATAGATGTTTTATAAAGCCCACGGGCAAATGTAAAAATATTATTGCACTCAACAGACAAAAGACAAACTGTAGCAATGATCTGATAGTCAGCTAATCAGTTAGTGAGATAACGGGCTACAGTGACATGTTCTTGTAAATGTACAATCCAGTTTTTACCAAGTTAACTTAGCCAACATAAAGTTTGGTGCTGAACTGACTGACTGCAAATACCCTATATGGACAAAAGTACTGGGACAAACCTGTTTGTCGGGCTTTGGGCTAGGCCCCTTACTTCTAGTTAATGCTTCAGCATGCCAAGACATTTTGGACAACGCCATGCTTCCAACTTTGTGGACACAGTTTGGGGAAGAACCT
>JBBPCZ010167849.1:0-7500 GCA_037974445.1 Brycinus macrolepidotus
CCCCCCCCCCCCCCCCCCCCCCCCCCCCGCCCATCTTCCCCTTTCTTTTGTTCGGCAGGGGCCCTTTCAGGGTCACCAGATTACGTGTGGTTATTAAGTTATCGAGGGAAAGTGTCTGTAGGGAATAAGGGGCTCATTATAGCGCAGCCGGTCACAGAGCATGCGGAATAATAGGGATGCTGTTCCCTGGATAGGGAACACACCAAGGGTCTGAGGAGACAGCACCTTATTTACACACCATCGAGGTTAGGGGATGTGATCTGACATCACACACCTGCTTAGGATGTGGGTGACATCATCAGAGACAGGTGTTTTGATTGAACGAGAATGGACTCAATAGAGTCCAAAAAGCAAACTGGTTTATTCCAACAATACGTAGTCAACAATTATTCAAAACCAATGAACAGTCGAACAAATTCGAATCGACAGACAGGAGAACAGAATCAAGACAGCTCGGGTGCTGTGATTCTGCCTCAGTAGATCTTTTAACCCTTAGCACCCGAATATGCACCAGCATGTCATAAGTGCAGCACTACTAAACAAAAGATTTATACAAAAGATTGTATTTATTTAGAGCTTCCATGTGTTTGGGTAAACAGTGGAGGCTTCAGACATCACAGGAAGCTTTATTTCATGGTCGTACGTCATGTAGAATCAGAGAACTCAAACCATAAAAAATCATGTAATTTACAGTTTGTGGACCTTTAAACCTTGTGTTAATTTTTTTAAATAGTGTCATTTAAAAAAAATAAATAAATAAATAAATAAAAAAATAGTGTCATTTAAAAGTCAAAATAACTAAAAATATTTTTGTTTTGTGTAGTAAAACAAGTGAAAATAACACATGGTACAAGCTGAAGAGTTAATGGTCTTTGTGGAGATGTAGATTGGGTTAATGGAATGAAGCTGGATTCATGGAGAGGGCCTCATCATGCCCTGACAACAGGCTGACCAGAACAAGCTCCTCTGGAAGCTGTCCGTCAAGCTGTGTACCCACTAAGGATGCAATGAATGCGATATGGTGTCATAAAAAAAAAAAAAAAAATTGTACAATACTTCTTTCACTCCCAACTGAGCTTCTTTCATTTACTTCCATAGAAACCAGTTTCAATGACCAACTGTGTATCTGGGTGCAGCCTATCAAAAGAGAGTGGGCAGGCAGGGGGAGGGGCTTACACTAATGAACCTTCCCACACTGCAAATGACTTTCAGAAGAGCTAATGCATTCTAGAGGTTTTGAGATTTCTTTAATCAAATCAAACCAAAAATTTTATCAAACGCAGGTCACAAGAACACCAGTTCACAAACAACATTGGGTTATTGGGTTGAGTTCAAGGTAAATGCCAAAATGATGCTACAGACACTTGTTGCCGAGAGTCCAAGAGAGAAATCTCTCTGGATGGGTAATGTGGTCCTCCCCCTCCCTCCATCACTCAGTATAACTGTCCTCTCTCTCTGGGTGGGTAGGGTGGTCCTCCCTCTCCCCATCACTCAGTATAACTGTCCTCTCTTGTTGTTTACAGCCTCTTTTTAATTGCTCTGAAGAAAATCTGAAATCTGTTCAGTGTTCTGGTACTGACCACACCTACTCACACACACACACGCAAACACGCAACCTTAGCATCTAAACTGGTTAGGAGTGTATGAAGGTCTTTGTGCTGAGACATAGTAATGGGGGGGTGCTCCCATGGGACTGGATGACGACTATGGTTCCACTTCAGTGGTTCAGGGGTCACGGAGGTCATTTCGGGGTGCTGTTTGGAGGGCTATCACCTTTCAGACTTAAGGAAAGGGCAAAAAAAATCAAGGTTATGCTAAATGAAAGTCATGTTCCTGAACTCTATTGTGGCTAAATAAAGTTTTATCTAAGAAAAAAAATAAATAAATTGTACACAAATGTAGAGGACACATTTGGTGTTCCAAATTGAATGGACAAAAGTCAAACTCAAAGCTTCACTGTGTTTGGTATTATAACGCACTCGAGTCAACAGTTCTAAATAACAGCAAGTTGTACAGGGTCAGAAACCATATAAGTGAGTCTAGTAGAGATACGTAACACCTCCACATGCACCTCCACAGGCCATACTAATAGATGGGGTATACAATTCCATGTCTTATTAGCCACACTCTCTTTTGATAGTCATCTAAACTCTCTGGTTAAAGCCGCTTTCTCCCACCTCAGAAATACAGCTTGCCTTAGCAACTCTCTCCCTCAATAGACAATGCTGAAATGCTTATTCATGCCTTTATTTGGCTATAAAAAGAATAATAATAAAAATAAAACTCAAGAACAGCTGACACAATCATACTAATATTTGTTAAATAGTAAGTATAGCACTGAGAAGAAATTGCTCATTTATTTTACATTTAAATTAATTATTGATGTGTTTAAACATTCCTTCTAGGAATTTTGTCTATAAAACATGAATGATTAACCCAGCTCCACCCCTACATATTGCAAATGCAGTCAATCAGTCCATATGTGCTCATTGTCTGAAAACTGGTTCTTTAGTTTTAGCTCTGGAGCCATGAGACTCATATAGCTAATGGAGCCACAAATTAGCATCAGGCCTCACCTCAAAACATGTGAAGGTGATCTTATGTGGTTTCTAACAATGTATGACAAGTAGAGTAAAGAACATTGATGATCTGGCTCCAGTGTCTGCTGTCAGGGGTTGTGGGAGGGTGTATTATATTAGGAAGTGAGTGAACAATGGGTGGTGGTGGCCTAGTGGGTAGGGTACTTGCCTCTGGACCAAGAGGTCATAGGTTCGAATCCTACCTTCAGCAAACCACCACTGGGTCCCTGAGCAAGACCCTTAACCCCAAGTTGCTCCAGGGAGACTGTCCCCTGTAGATAGGGAATGGAAGTCGCTTTGGATAAAAGCGTCTGCTAAATGCCGTAAATGTAAATGTAAATGAACAAACAGTTCTTAATGTCAGTGTTGGAAGCAGAAAAATGGACGAAAGGATCTGAGACACTTTGTGAAGAACTAAACTGTGATGTCTGGATGACTGAACGTCTCCAACACAGTGAGTCTTGTGGGGGGTTCAGTGGTCAGAACCTACCAAAAGTGCTCCAAGAAAGGAGAACTGCTGAAATGCTCATTCTTATTACTCTGTTTGGCTTCCCAGCTATTTAAAATACATTCAAAACTCAGCAGCCAAAACTAAATGTACCTCAAATATCACTCCTGCCCTCTATCATCTTCTAGGTGTTCCTCATTCCTCAATGTCCTTGGACCTATGCTCTTCTCACTCACACTAAATGCACCTCTCACATCAGTCTTCTATCGTCTCCACTGGCTACCAGTATCCTTCTGTATTCAGTATAAAATTCTATATACTTTTAAAGCCCTTCATGGCCTCTTATATGTGTGCTTGTTTTGCTGTTACTCTGTAAAGCGTCCTCAGATTTGAGAAAGTCACTATATAAACTAAACATAATAATAATGATAATAACAATAATAATAATTATAATAATAATAATAATAATAATAATAACTTTTATGAAAATTTGATCTTGTGCTGAACTGTCGTTTTAAGAGAGTGCAGTTAACCCTTCAGAACATAGCATTATATGGTTGTTCCGCCTGACTACTTTCCATTAAAGCGTCCCATCACACCAGTGTGATCTAAAACGTTTAACATTAAACATTCTAACACTTCTAACTGCTGAGTAACACTGTAGGTTAACGGAGATTCAGAATTACAGTCGATACACCATCGTCTTTACACTCAGAGTTTTATATTCATGCTTTTAGACATCTGACAGTCCATCAATAACTAAATCACACTAAACTCAGGCTGGATCCCAACAGCTGACTCACCAACCGACAGACGGAGCACAATGCAGAACACTCAAGAGCACAACACACACAACCAGGAAACACACACTCGCTGTTTGACACCATAAAATAAGTCTTTACATTTTACAGTATTGAACCTCCTTAAGTCCGTCAAAGTAACACCAGCAAACAGCCTTGGTTACACACCTTTATAAACCGTCTTTATCTAGTACTTATCTTCTGCCTTCTCAACAGCTCGTGCTGACGTACAACAAACGCGATCATCCTGTCACGAGTCCAAATCAAACGAGTCGCAGATCTTTTCAAAATTTACACCTTTACTTTATAATTTTCATACGATCACAACCTCAAAGAGATGTCACCCTGTTGCTGTCTGTATCACCACTGACCTGAAACTGTGGCTCTGAAACTGCAATTCTGCAGTCAGGCAGCGCAACCAGAACAAATACAAGAACAATTCACAAAACAAAGTAATGGATTGTGGAATTTTGCAACAAGCAAAATACTCACACACTAATGAGTAGAACTGTTTAAAAAAAACTCCAACACTGAAGCCTTAATGTAAGGGGTTTGGACAAGAGAGGATGGACAGAAAGGAAGGAGAGAGAGCGGATAAGGTCACTGCTAATGACCCTTCAGTTTAATGCAATAACCCCATGATGCCTCGTTTCCGGCTGGGTTAGTCAGCCTCTCCAGATGGCCGTGTGAGTCAGGCTGGTTGCCAGACACTCATCAATATTTCACTTTTACTGGAGTCCATTTAGCCTTATGTGCATTGGGAGTAAAAGCAGAGGGAATTTGTAAAGATTGAAAGTGCGGGCAATCCTCAGCTGCTAAAAGTGGAGTGAAACAGTCCTACTTTTCTTTATAAAAGCATTACATTCTGTACAATTCTGTGCAAAAGTCTTGAAGTCTTGCTTCGAATCACCCTTGCTGGTGCAAAAATACTTTTTTTTGTCTGTCAAACTTTGTCTGTCTTATCTTTGGCATACTGAGTAGATGAAATGAAAGACATGGGAACAAATGTTTTACAGCAACAGGATGCAAAGTGCCTAAAGATACATATGTATCGTGTGCCCACAGGAGCAAAATCAGTCTGCTTGGAAAGGTGTAGATTCGTGCGTGTGTGTGTGTGTGTGTCTAGGTTTAGAGTTGTGTATGAGCATCTGTGTGTGTGTGTGTGTGTGTGTGTGTGTGTGTGTGTGTGTATTGTCGTCTGTTTTCTGTCATCTCTGTCATGGTAAGGATGTGCCATGGGATGTCCTGTTGCCATGAAAACAGTGTGGAGGCGTTGTCGCTTCTTCTCATGAGGGATGCTTCTCTCCAGATGATGTTTCTTGTTACCTCTATGTGTGTGTGTGTGTGTGTAATGCTCATTGTGCGGTGACTATTAATATTATTAAATATAATCTGCATTAAAATAATGTTGCCTCTGTTAAACTAATAATACCTGTGATAATAATGCCTGTGTTAAACTATTATCTGTGTTAATATTACCTGTGCCGAACTAATATTACCTATGCTACACTAACGTTACCTTTACTAAACTAATTACCTGTGTTAATATTACCTGTGCTAAACATTACTTGTACTAAACTAATGTTACCTGTGTAAAACTAATGCTACCTGTATTGAATTAATATCACCTGTGTCAAACCCTTACCTGTGTTAAAACCTTACCTGTGCTAATGTCATGTCGTACGGCTATGGAGGACGCAACTGCGGGATAGACTTCAGAACAGAACAAGCTTTAATGAACTTAAACACAGTATGAGCTCGAGAGCTCCTCACAAACACAAGTCCTTCTTCACACAGACAAAGGATCTAGATCACTGAAGTCCGTCCACTCCCAGGCTGAGGCTTGAGGGAAAGGGGAAGAGAGGCGCACTCGGTGGGCATCCGAGCCGCCTTTAGATACTCCTAGACACACTCGTAATGGTGGCCGGTAAAGTTGTTCCGCTACTCGCGGACTTCGCATTTAGGTGAAAGCCTTCTCACCGTTTACTGCCTGCAGAGACAAAGGGGAGACACAGAGAGAGAGTAGGCTGGCACCGTCTACCGTGACTGCCTCGGGCGAGCCTCAGCTTAGCGGTGTTTCCCTCCGAGCTCCAATCCGCACTCCAACTGCCACTTGAAACACGTCTGGTTGCCGTCAGGCTGAGCTGGGCTGGAGAGGCTACAGTCTCTGTTTCTTTCGTCCCTCACGGCTGTTATAGAAGCTTACACAGACATAACCAGGGTGGATCTTGGTGAACGCACATCCTCTCTCCGGACCGGCTGGCATTTAAGCTGCGTCACACAGAGGGGCTCGTAACACACAACCAATCACAAAACCGTAACTATCACACTTAACAAGGAGACACTAAACACAAACTCAAGATAGGTGAGCCTGTACTCGGGTGCCTAGCAACCCAACTGTCGTGCATGCAGAGTGATCAGTCTCTACACCTGGGTTGCCCCGGCACCAAGTCCAAATGCACCAACACATGACATCATCAAGATGAGACCAGAAATGTGTATACTCAATACTCAGGAGACGGGGTCCGCTGGGGGCGTGACCGAGGCGGCCCAGACGTGACAGCTAAACTAATATTACCTGTGTTAAAGTAATGTGACCTGTGATAAACTAATATTACCTGTGTTAAACTAATGTTACCTGTCTTAAACTAAAATTACCTGCGCAAAACTAATGTTGCCTGTGTTAAACTAATGTTTCCTATGCTAAATTAATGTTGCCTCTGTTAAACTAATATAACTTGTGCTACACTAATGTCACTACACTACACTAAAGTATTGTCACCTGACTAAACTAATATTACTTGTGTTAAAGTAATGTGACCTGTGTTGAAGTAATGTTACCTGGGTTAATATTACATGTGCTAAACTAATGCTACCTGTGTTAAGTGTGTTTGGTGAGTAAAAAAAGTGTTAAATACAAAATACCAAAAGTATACAAAAATTCAGTTTTATGTCCACTGTCCAACAAAACGTTTGAGACACCTTGGCATTTAAAAGTCTAGAGTAAAAACGTCATATTTCCATGTGATTTAATTTTGTATTATAACTAATTCCACATTTGTGTAATGTACATTTATGTGTAGTTTACATTTATTTCAATTTTTTGACAAAATAGGAAACATACATAGAAAATATAAAGTGTTTTTTTTACACAAAACAAGACACACAAAAATAACAGTGAAAAAAACCCCAGCAATATTAAAACAACTGCTCTGCTCCTGACACACATTAATGTGGTTCCACACAATTTCTCCACTCATTTCTGTCTCATTTCTAATAATTGTTTTATTATTAAAACATGATTTTAGTTTCCCCAGCCATAATTCTGACTGCTATAATACGATTTTTGTTGTTGTAAAATAGCTTTTATTGATATCTTTTGGGTTTTCTGTGTCAGTTTACGATAATTTTATATATTCAAGGCACATACTCACACACACACACACACACACACACACACACACACACATTAGAAGGGTTAGCGGACGTGCTAGACATACAAGCGACATGTGCATGAAGAGATGCTGGGGGTGTGGTTAGGGGCAGTAAATTGGTGTGAGATGGACAGATAGAGGGGGAGGAGAGAGGAAAGGGGGATTAATATGGAAATAAAGCAGAGAGGAAGTGATTAGAGGTGGAGAGCAGGGGGGCTAAAACCAAAACCAATGCTGAA
>JBBPCZ010167849.1:12500-16844 GCA_037974445.1 Brycinus macrolepidotus
ACATTTGTTTTAAGTATTTCTAATGTTTTAATAAAATTTTGTAAGAGCAGCATAAAATAAAGTAGCCCTGAGCTCGTCTGATTTGCTGATTAGAAACGTCTGCCGGAGCTTTTATCTCTGAAGGGCCAGAAGAGACTATCTGTGTTTGTGTTCGGCTGATTCAGACTGTAGGACATCGCTAATCTGTGGGAAGTGATGGAAAGGTCTGTTTTTATTGATTTAAAGGGACAGGATGGAGGAGGAGAAAGAGAGCGAGGGATGGAGGAAGGGCGGAGAAAAGAGAGCTTTTCATTTGTATTTAAAATGGCTTTCAGAGATGTTGATCTTCCGTCATCCTCTCCTAATGGTGTTATTGCTCTATTAGTGTGTGTGTATGTGTGTGTGTGTGAGCAGTTGCACTGCTGATCCACTTAGACATTCAGGAGTGGCTTTACGTTCTCTTTTGTTTGTTCTAGATATTAATTGTTCCACTTTGTGCTGCAAATTACCTCTATAATGAGACCCTTAAAAATGGCAGTTTGCCAAAAATTACTTTTGCACAGTTTTCATTTTTTCTCCAAATGTAGCAGATCAGCCCTGAGGTGTCTGGTGTCTGAAATTTAACCTCTTCAGTTTTAGTGCTGGAGCTACAATACTGTGCAAAATCTTGGGCACCCCAATTACTTTCCACCAATTAGCATGGTGCTAACTGCAGGCTTCAGAAGAGTCGTGTCTGATCAGTTACATTCGGTTCGGGCTAAAGAGACGTTTTCCAGAAATATCACTTTAATGTTAAACCACAAGCCCTATGCTATGCTGTTTCCCATTCAGCTTAATGAGAAGATGCATTAGCTAGCATGCTAACATTAGCATGATCATATGCAGACAACTAGACCTGACCTTCCCCAATAATGTGAACTTTCAGACATATAAAATGTAAATAACTGAAATGAATGCAGAGGTTTTCAAAATTTCTCCCTGAGATTTCTTTACAGTGGTGGTGAATGGAACTTAAAGTTCGTGAAGTTCCATGTGTCTCTGGGTGTTTATATGGATGCTGATGATGGTAAAATAGTGGAGAATCTGAACTAAATCACTTTTCTTTGGGGACTATTTTGCCTCACGACACCCTGCATGTATCCCTCCACCATGAGTGGGTTTAGTTTTAGGACCAAAAGCTTCTCAGAACTGTGGTAGAACAACGTCTCTGGCATCAGGCGGTGCAACCATAACTATTTCATGGAATAACTTTCTGTGAGAGATCTTTGACATCTGGTTCCATTCACCACCACTGTAAACAATTCTGAGTTTCTCCAGAATGTATATGAACATATAAGGGGGCGGACCCTGTGTATTACAGAGAGTGCTCCAATTGAATGAAGGAATAATATTCTCTCTCTCCATCTTCTCTACCCCTCTTTTCTTCCCTGTTTCACAGTAGAAGGGCGTGGACCAGAGATCCAGAAGAGACGAGCTTTCACCGAACACACTCAAGACACACCAACACACACGTACAGATCTTGTTTACTCCTCCATACCGCTGCGGCAGGTGTGTGTGCCCGTGTGTGTCTGCATGAGTGTGTGTGAGTACATGTATGACACACACAGGGTGGTCGTTTGATGGAACAGTGAACAATGCCTGCCGTGCAGTGTCAACCAACGGCCACTAGAGGGCAGATCAGAGCCCCCAGTCCTCAGCTGATGTCACTTCTGCTGCTCCTTCTGGGACAAACTCAAGGAGCCATCCAGATACCCAAAGGCTGTGAGTGTGTGATACATGGCTCGAAAGCGACAGTACAGCCCTGTGCAAAAGTCTTGGCACCCCCTCATTTCTTCACATTTTCCTTCCAAAGATTCAGACTTTCTTGTATTTTTAATGTAGTCTTAAGGAACAGTTCTCCAGGCTTCCTAAAGGACTTTCAAACACTCTCATTTTCAGTCCAGTCTCTGAACCTGATCAGTTTCAGAGGAATGTTTTTTGTTTATTAAGCCACACAGTGACCTACGTATGAATCATTCAAGCAGAACAAAGCACATCTAACTTAAGGCCTGAACTAGTGATGAAACAGGTGCAGATGATTCCAGATGATCAGGCGGTGATCAGTATAGTGGTGGTGCTGAATGCTGAGTGGCCTTTATCTAGGCTCCCTGTATCTTTAGGCACTTTGCAGCCTGTTGCAGTAAAACATGTGTTCTCATTTCTTTCAATTAATCTACTCAATATGGTAAAGAAAAGACAGTTTGACAGGCAGAAATAGTATTTTTGCATCAACAAGGTGATTCAAAACAAAATATAAAGAAACGAGGGGTAACTCAAGACTTTTGCACTTTACTACACATGCTGACATGTTTATTCATTAACCTTTAAACTCTAAATGTCTTTTGTTCTTTTGTTCCTCACTCAGATAACTCAGGGGTGTAGGCAGCGGATTTTATTTCAGTTCAGAATTCCTACATCACTGTAATAACTATCTAATAGATTACTAATAAAAATGTAACTAATATAACCTGTAATATAACTAAATGTAATACGTATTCAGTTCTCCAGTTCTTTACTCTCACAGCTAAAGAACACATTCGCTTCCGAGAAGATGCTGAATAATTTATAATCAATATACTGAAGAATACATGGTATTTAATGAATGCAGAGCAGATCATAATTAATTTATAGTAAATACTTTAAAATGCATAGGAGATACGGAATCATTTACAGTAGATACTGAATAAATCGTGGTAGATACGTAATAATTTACAATAAACAATGAATAATTCATAGTACATACTGAATAATTCATAGTAGATACTGAATAATTCATGGTAGATACTGAATAATTTATTGTAGATACTGAATAATTATAGCAAATACTGAATAACTGAATATATCGTGGTAGACATTGAATAATTCACAATAAATAATGAATATTTCATAGTAGATACTGAATAATTCATAGTAGATTTTGAATAGTTTATAGTAGATACTGAATAATTCTTAGTAAATATTGAATAATTTATAATGAATTCTGAATAATTTATAGTAGATACTGAATAATTTGTAGTAGGTACTGTATAATCAATAATAGTTATTGAATAATTCATAGTAGATACCAAAAAATCAATAATAGATGATGAAGAATGAACTTGAATGTTCATAAATGAATAATAAGCTCGGAGCACTGTTTATTAAAGGCACTGTTTGTTTATTTGTGTGTTTCTCCTCTTTTTCCTCCTGCTTTCTTTGGGATTGACAGATGGATTTAACGAGAGTAAGTGCTGTTACTTTATTCACACCACCCCCTCTGTCTCTGCCTCCTCATTTGCATATCCAGGCTGGCGGTCTGGTCAATTTTTGCGTTTATGTTTTGGTCTATTTATCTCCTGCTGATGTTGATCTTCTGTTCTTCTGACCCACAGCAGTCAAAGAGCCACCAGAGATCACCTGGCAGACGCATTCCTTCACCGCATTCCACGTCGACGACGTGTCCCTGAAGTGTGAGGCCTCCGGTAACCCCACCCCCAGGTGAGTGTCCGTAACCTCCACAGTCCTCCAGCCTTCTCCACAGATCCTAGGGAAGAGTTTCGAACTCTCTGAATGTGAACAAAACTCACTCAGAACACTTTTATTGGTGTCTGACGGTTAATTTTACAGTTCTGTCATCTTCATGTGGACACTAAACTGACAACAACAACAACAAAGACAATTATTAATAACCACAATAATAATAATAATTATTATTATTAACAGTGATAACACTTTTAATAATAATTATCTTTACAACACTAATAATAATAATAATATATTTTTAAAATGTTTTACTTATATACCTTTCATACACTGACACGCATTTCGAAGTGCGCCAAATAAAAAGACACTGTATGATCACATTATACATTTTATTTTTATTTTATTTATAGAGCACTTTTAAAGATACTCAGACGCTTTACATAGAATTGAAGATACAATAAAATTGAAAATTACATCAAAAACGGAAGAGACTTCCGGATCGAAGATGGAGTAAGATGTCGGTTTTGTAGCTCCGCTAATTTTCATTTAAATTTCATTAAAACAAGGCAACAAAAAGCTCGTTAGTGCTCTAAAACCCTTTATAGTGTTGCATACGTTCAACATAAGTTTCAATTTGCGTGTTTATAAATGCCGCTGAAGAAAACAGGAAAGAAAGATCTCGCTGAGGGAGAAAGTTCGACCGAGAACATGGGCGCGTTGGAGGAGGCTAGCTCAACAGCTAGCAATGATCCGGTGCTACGGGCAATCGAATCCCTCCGAGTGGAGCTGGGAAAGGTTAAAACTGACATTACAGAAAGTTTGAAAGGAGAGATGGCGACGCTGGAAAAGAAAATCAATACGAA
>JBBPCZ010167860.1:0-16843 GCA_037974445.1 Brycinus macrolepidotus
GATGGAAGCTACAAATAATACTGGGCTTCCATGAGGAAGGAGGTCTGGAAATGGTCAAGCAAACACTTTGCCATACACGAAACTATGGTTTACTGTATTAATGTTATTTGTATTTATTGTGATATTAGTGTTTTAACACTAACTTAACACTTCTGCCCAGTAGGAAACAGCTTTTAAGTATAATTTCCTCAGGTGCCTAATACTTTTGCACAGTACTGTATATGTTGACACTTGTGTTTATTGTATTTATTGTCCTATAATTGTGTCTATTGGTAATTGTAGATTTGACAGTAAACCTTTGAATCTTGAATCTTGAACCAGGAAAGTGTATTTCAGTGTGTTTCACTTATGACTTTTTATCAGTTTACAATGTAGGTGTGTAATCAGAGGCTTGTCTCACCAGGATGCGTCACCATAGCAACCTGAGCCAGTCAGAGCTTCTGGTCAATCAGGGACACCCTTTTGACCCCTCAAGTCTCTATTGTTCTCTTTGTAATGCTCGTGGTGTCAATCACATGAAAAATATCAGTTTTCAGCAGATATCAAGAATATGAAACTTTCATTACTCCAATAAGTACTAATGTGGTGACAGTGGAGAAAATGTTGCCTTTTCATTTACAAACTTTTCATGTGACCGGCTGTCCGTCATGCTTCCAGGTACACAAGTAAGAGGACTAATCAAAGCTCGAGTAGTCCTACACACCTGTAACTTGTTTTAAGTTTTATTTGGCAATCATGTCTCTGTAAAGCCCAGTAAACAAAGTAAAAAAAAAAGCTAGAGTAGCTGAACCTGATGAACCTGTTTCTAGTGGGTTGTATCTTTCATTTTCATCACTTGTAGTCTTACACTCATGAAAAACTTGTAGTCAGTGATATTGTGCATTTAAAATCATACTTTACATAAGTAAAGAAACTGCCATTATCATCATCGCCAGTCTAATTTTCTTGAACAATTTTATTTTCTTTCTCCTCCCGATTATGATCTACCTGTGAAGAAAGGATGGAGATGAAGATCTACCACTGGGTCCAATTAAATGGTTTTGAGGAATGGTCACCAACCCTGGTCCCAGGTATCTACCTTCCTAGAATGTAGATCTTCTTCCAGGTTCAATCTACCACATTTGCTCCAGCTATTTAACTTCTTCAGAAGTCGATGATTGGCTGGATCATGTACATTTATGTAAAGGAAAGAGGATGGGCAGCATGTTAGATATAGGTTGGAACCAAACCCTGATTGACTATAGGAAGGTAGGAAAGAAGATCTCCAGGAGGACAGTTGGTTACCACTGTTTTAGACACTCTTCCAAAGCAACCATTGTTTCACAATTTGAATATACGATATGCACTAAAAATGGCCAATAGCGGTGGTCAGGCACTTTTTTTTGAACTTGAAGCAACTTCAGCCTGTAAAATCATGGATGTGCAACCAGGTGAGCAAAATTATCAACCAATTCTGAGTTTGGTGATGAACAGTAGGTAATTTGGCCAGTCGTTTTTTCATGGGGGGGGGGGGGGAGAAAAACACAGAAGGAAAATAAAATCACGGAGTGGCACACGTGAAAGAGTAAATTACCCCAGGAGCCCATATACATTTAATGACCTCTGAATAGGGCTTAAATCGTACCCAACTTTTTCTTTGACAACCAAAAGAGCTGCAAGTTCACAAACTAACTATTGCTGGGTCGAGGCCTTGCTTTCTTCCGGAAAAAAAGAGAGAAGATTAAACCATCCATGACCGAAGTCAAATGACTTTGTGTGTTTTATTTCATTATGTATGGACCATTATTAAAAAAGCAACCCAAGCACACCTGTGCAAATAACCTGGAGGTGTGTGCGTGGGGGGGGGGGGGGGGTTATTCCAATTCATAACAGCAATCTGTCACCATCATTTTTACAGCCACCCCACAATGATGTTCATCTTAAAATGAAAACATAAAAGCAAACTTATGGGTCTCCTTTTTCTGTCATCAGAGCCAAAGACAAGAATGCTGTCAGTGTGTAGGAACGTATACATACATTCCTCTCCAAGTGAACACACTGCTGTTGCATCACCGTGAACCCACCAGGATTTTTGTCATGTTACGGCTGATTTACATTTTTCAAAGGGTTGACATTCTCAAAGTCTTCTGTCATTTGTGCCAATGAAACTGTTTCAGACCTCCAGTGGGAGGGTCAAATGTGGGGAATTACACATTCTCAAGTAGCTCTACTTTGCTGGTATGCAGTGGATCAGTGTCTGAAGCCACTATTGGCTCAATATTTTTTTACTTTTGGATGGCGGACCACTTGCACCACCATGTCAACATCAGTCCTGAGGTCATAAAGTGATGAATGAGGTAGATGGTGGCTAACAGACCACAGACAGACTGGCTACAGCCTGTAACTGTACAGCTACTGTCTTCTTTTTGGTCCACTTAAGCAGTTTATGTAATCTTATATACCAAAAACATTCATATTTCAATTTTACACAACCATTTACAGTCTCCTTATGTTTGTTAGAAAAAACAGACTGTTTTTGTTACTGTGTAAATTTCTTCTCTTCAAGTTGGCCACCCTGTATTATGCTGCATTCAAAAACACCCCTTCCAACTTTACTGTGCATGGGCGAGGCTAAAGTGCTGCAGGCCGAATAAGAGAATATGTGTAAATGCACTGGTTTTTGTGACATCACAGAAACAATGAGCTCAAAATGGGCTGTTCTTGGAACTTTAATTATCATATTTGGACCGTCTGACCAGGGGAGTGAACGGTACTTCTGAAACTCCTTCTATAATACGGTCCCAATTCGCTTAATGTGTTAGGAAACAAAAGGCGTTTGGTCAAACCCAACTGCACTTGTTTTACACAGACTATTTCAAGAATGTCAGTTTATTTTTCTTGTAAAAGGCGACAGATCTTTAAGTGCTTTTGAGTTCATGGTTCCATAAATGAACACACGAACACCAACACCATAGTAAGAAAAAAACTCTGGAGGTTTTGTTTTCACTTCTTTACAGGTCCCTTAGTGAAGTCTGGCTGAAATATTTCTGCACACAAAGAGCCTACACTGTAGAATAAGCCATTTGAACACAATAGAGACATACATTTTTATATAATAATATGAATATAATATCTAGTTCATCATCCTAATGACACAAAATACACACAAAAAAAATATGATCGTGCATGGAAACCAAATCTCAGTATTCTTATTTCATGATTAAATGTTATTTTTATATCTTAAGCTTGCTATTTTTAACATACTAACCGTAAAAACTAAACATTATTGATAAAAAGTAGATATTATGGCCTGCAAGGGGAGGTGGTTTCTTATAACAAGCAAAAAGCCTCATTCAATATGATAACCATAGACACAATAATGCTAAAAACCTGATGAGTGAGTCTTTTTGTGCTTGTTTTGTGCCATAAACGGCTTAAAATCAGATCCAATTTGTAAGTGCAGCTGATGAATGTAAGAGCCCATTATAAGATTTATCATTTTGATTTGGGATCATTTCAGTTGCACAGATTTATTTTTGTACCACCACGCGCTAAAAGTATTCTTCTCCAAACATATATAATTTAAAGTAACCGAAGAAATGTCATTAAAATGTAAAAATGTTTGAAGTGGGGTGACTGTACGCAGTGGATCTGCTTTGTTTAAGTGGACGGTGTGTGAAAAGACCGGGTTTCTAATAAAGTGTATGGAGAGAAAATGTCTTTCATAAACAGTCAAACATGAAATAGTTTGGGAGGTTTATGAGTATTTAAGGTCTTTATGAGTGTCTCTATATGCAAAACGAAGCGACATTCCCTCGGGGCTCTGTTCCAGTCCAAACCAGTGTTCTGGGTTAACCAGTTTTTCCTCACCGCCGCTGGCACTGCCACACAGAGACACTCCCCTCACTCAGAGACAACAGAAACCAAAATCCGATCTGAGGCTTGGCAGCGCTGCACTGTTTTGTGACTTATAAAGGACCTTTTCTCTCACACTTTCGTTGTTCAGTCACAGTGGCCTGTGGGCCCCGTCTCACCTACATGACTGGAACATGCTGGAATATGATGCCACTAAACGACAAAATAAGAAACAAAACATACAGTAATGTACTTTCATTGTTTTCCAGTTCTGTGAGGGCAGGGATACAGAGCTTCGCACACACTGTAAAAATAAGAGAGAGTGAGTGAGCCAGTGAAAGGAAGAAAGAAAGAAGGAAAGAAAAAAGAGGGAGAGGGGAGACAAACAGCAAGAAAAAGAGAGAAAGAGTGAGAGAGAAACAATGTTTAATAATATTTCATATTATTGATGTTATCATGACGCTGGCAGAAAAAAAAAACAATGTTGTAAGTTAATACACTGCAAATATTCTACAGTGATGCACAAACCAATTCAACACACATTTGATTTTATGCCAAATTCACATTCAGTTTACTGGTTTACAGATGTCTGTTTCTTTTATTGTAAATGGTTAAATATGGTTATTATTGCATTTCCCTGGGAATTCGTTTTTTTTTCCCTATTAACAATGAATGAAGTATTAATTCATTTTTATTCTTTGATGCAAAGTAAAATCAGGGAGGCGGGTGACCACCACCCCTTCCCCGACAACGCCAATCACATCATTAGGGTTCATATTAGGACCAGGGTCAGAATTAGGTTTAGGTTTACAGTTAAACAGACTATATTATAGTTAGTTAGTTAGTTAGATAGATAGATAGATAGATAGATAGATAGATAGATAGATAGAAGTAAATTCAAGTTGCCACAGTAGCAACACAATAGAGCTGCATGAAATGGACAAAATATCAGTATTGGAATTTTACTGCTACTTATTGCCATTCCGAAGCCTTTCAATACATTAAAGGGCC
This sequence comes from Brycinus macrolepidotus, assembly GCA_037974445.1. Classification (NCBI taxonomy): domain Eukaryota; kingdom Metazoa; phylum Chordata; class Actinopteri; order Characiformes; family Alestidae; genus Brycinus; species Brycinus macrolepidotus. The sequence continues at coordinate 4,846 of JBBPCZ010167860.1, forward strand.
CATATCATCATTTTTTTGGAATTAAAAAGGCTTAAAGTCTGTACATATTGTTTCAAATGGTACATTCACTTCCCCCATCTATACAGTCCATATATGGAAAAAAGAAAAACAGCCTGTTTTCAAATCATAGTTTTCTGATGTCCCAAAACCAACATATTTAAACACATCTCCTTATTCTGGCCACACCAGTTTAGCCCCGCCCACTCATGCACTGATTCTCCAACACCTTTAATGGTTAAAAATTAGACTTTTGCTGGATTACATGAAGACCCTGATTCGCCACAGCACCCAGTAACTCACCTGGAGCTGTGATTGGTCACCCTGTCAGAAACACTGTGATTGGTCAGAGGCCCATTTGCGCAATGCAGCTTTCTGTGATATCAGTATTGTAGAGGCCGACATCAAAAAAATAATTAGCAGACAATATATTGTACAGCACTAATACACAACAGCACTCAGTATATACAAAATATACAGGGCTATACACTAAACTATACTGTACATAAACTATACACTAAAATATACTGTACATAAACTATACTGTACATAAACTATACATAAACTATACTGCACATAAATTATACATTAAACTATTCTGAACATAAACTATACACTAAACTACACTAAACACTATACTGCACATCAACTATACACTAAACTATACTGTACACAAACTATACACTAAGCTATACTGCACATAAACTACACACTAAATTATACTGCACATCAACTATACACTAAACTATACTGTACACAAACTATACACTAAACTATACTGCACATGAACTATACACTAAATTATACTGCACATCAACTATACACTAAACTATACTGTACACAAACTATACACTAAACTACACTAAACACTATACTGCACATAAACTATACACTAAACTATACTGTGTAGTAACACTATACGTACTATACAGATCTGAAGTTAAATTTAAAGCTACAGTGAGTCTTATAGTGTGTTATTATAGTGTCCAGTCTGCTGTGTGGAGGATGGTGGTGTTGCCTACTACACCAGGGACCTCTGCATAAAGACAGTCTGCTTTTCCACAACGCGGCGAGTCACCACATGCCAGCTCACCATGCACTGCGGCAGAGCTCGACATTTTAATGAACAGGACGAGGTGAGACTGAGTTATAAACGGTCTGCAAGTTTTAGGCCCACTGCTCTGCACATTTTAGCATTTTTTATGCTCCTAACACACCTGACTCAACAAATGAGCTAGTTATCGTCTGCTTGGTTGAAATGAATTATGCTAATGCGGTTGTGTTCGAAGCAATGTTTAAGGCAGTGGGTCTCCAGGACCAGGGCTGGGAAAACTGCTTTATGGCTATTCTGCGGAATCAGAACTGGTTTTCGCCCCTTTTATTTCTGAAGCTCTACAGTTTTTAAAGCCATTTCTGAAGCCATTAGGCCTTTGTTCTAGATTCCGTCCCAGGCTTGGACATCATACACCATTTGAATAAAAGTACTGGAACGCCTGAGCATTACACCAGACTTTACATAGACTTTAATATGGAGTTGGTCCCCCCTTTGCGGCTATAACAGCTTCCACTCTTCTCGGAAGGTTGGAAGCATGGCCTGGTCCAAAATGTCTTGATATGCTGAAGCATTATCAGGGGCCTAGCCCGAACCCTGAAAAAACAGGTGTGTCCCAATACTTTTGTCCATATAGTATTGTATGTACAACATTCATTGTAACAAAAAGATCCTGTAGACCAGTGCTGGACAGAGTCAAGGCTTGTGCTCCTGTACAGGCGATCCTGCAAAAATGGTAATAAATCAAGGCTGCCATTTACATTTTGACCTTTAACTGAGTCCACAACAGGATGTGAGGCTTAGAGAGAGAGAGAGAGCGAGAGCGAGAGAGAGACATAGAGACAGTGTGTCTTTTGAAAACATTGTGTCACATGGCTGTACCCCCGCTCCAGTGTGTAATCGGAGCCCAGATAATTAATGCGCCCTATTGTGGGCCTCAGACTTATTAGAGTGGAAACATCACAAGAGAGGATAACAGAAGTGTGTTTTGTGTGGGTGTATTCGGTGCTTTTGGGGGACTAGATGTGTCTAGGATGATGGAAAACATGAACATTTTGACACCCCCCCCCCCCCCCCCAAAAAAAAAAAAAAAACACCAAAAAAAAAAAAAAACTACAGCGTTTATTTTGAAAAAAACAAAACAGGCCAAAGCTGATCTTTTGGTTCCAGAGGTTAGGGTTACAGTTAGGTTAGGAGTGTGTGTGTGTGTGTGTGTGTGTGTGTCTTGTTATTGAACAAGACAACAACAGAGAAAGAGAGAGAGGAAAAGTACAGGAAAGAAGCAGAGGAAAGACAAACTTTGAAGCACTAAAGGACAATATAGGAAAAAGTCATTCCAACAAAGGAAGGCCCACAGGAAGGACACACTGATGGGGCATGAACATCTGTTTTCTGGGCAGTTTTTGGCCAAATTACTTTGACTGGCCAGATCGGTTCATCAGCAATAAAATAAGAGAATCGTGTTTTAATGTTCATGATTAATTCATTTTAAAATACACCCACACAACATACACTACCAGTCACACCACAGGTTTGACCACTTATGCATTTGTTTCATAAACTGCAGATTTTTATTCTTATTAAACATTGGAAAGTTGTAGAGTAACAATTATAAATGAAAAATACGTCAAATAATACAGGTTTCCTTCATAAGATGAAAGAATCTGTAACAGTGCATGTCTGACTCCTATTAACTGGTTGTGTGGTGATGCAGAGTCAAATTCTAGACTGTCCTTTACCTTTAAATGCTCTAGTTCAGTGTTTCATCACTTAATCGCTCGTTAAATATCTAACACTTGTCTGGTGATCCACATTATAATTATAATTATATTTTTGTTCAGAAGTGATTATTAAAAACAAGTCTGGTCAATAAAGGAACTCAAATAGTGAACATAATGTACATTTATTTGTTAGCAAATGATATTGAGTGTATTTTTAGTCGATTTTAAGGGAGTAACATGTAACATCTTGACAAACAATGCACACCTAATTCTTTTTTTTTTTTTTTTAATTTAATGCACTGTCTAATTTTAAGGAAAAAAGTTTCAACCACACTGTGAAACGATACACAAATTTATAGTTTAGTATGTCATGTACTGTATTCCAGTTCGAGTCCAACCATTTAGAAATCTTACTGTTTAATGCACTGTCTCAGTTTGGTTATAACTAATTTGTGTAACTGTCTACATATATAAACATATATTTACTATTATAATGTGCAGTGGGGTTTTTATTATTACCCCATACCTGTATTTTCTTTTGTGTTTATGATTATTGTCTTGTTTGTATTGGAGCGAAGCGTGAAGTCTAATTCTATGTGAGTGTCACCTTACTTGGCCAATAAAACTGATTCTGATTCTGAGATGTAAATGAGCTCTGTTCTGACTGGCTGCCCTGTACTGTACATCATTCGAAAAGAAGCCCGAACTGGAACACTACTTAAAACACTGTGAGTGGGTGGGACTAAATACCCTGGTTTTCATGACATCATCCAAAATGAGCTAAATTTGCTGCTAAATTTGCGTAGATAGACACTGTGGACTGACATGTTCTGAAACTTTGACAGTGTTTATGAACCAAATCAACCTATTATATTGTTAGAAATTGAAACTGACCGTATTACTGATTATACATTCCTATAAACTGAATTCATGTCGCTACGCAGGTTCATCCTGATACTCAGGCCTAATTTGCTGTAGCTGTGTTGCAAATTTAACATTCGCTATACAAAGCTGCCCATGTAATAAAATAATAGCAATAATTATAATAATAATAATAATAATTGCCTATAAAACGCCTGGAGGACTGTTCCTCAAGACTTCATTAAAAATACAAATACAAATTCATAAAAAATTGTTTGGAAGCAAAATATGAAGAAATGAGGGGGCTCAAGACTTTTGCACAGTACTGTATGTCAATGTGTTGACCATGTGAGGAGAAGCCGGGTATCAGTGATATGTTCTTCACAAAAGAAACTACCTCTCTGAAAACATTTTGAAGACATTTTTGTTTTTTTACTGTGTTACTGTTGTGATGTTTGTTTGCGTATTATATTATATTCTAATGTCATAGAATATATGTTATAATCTTTTTAAATCACATTGTCCAGATACATTCAGTTAGGTGCCTAAGACTTTTGCACAGTGCTGTTTATCAGTATCATTGTATATTTTCATAGTAATACAAAGCTACAAATAGTTTAATAGTTGTATAATTGTGCATCCCCCCTCCTTCCTGCTCTCTTTCTCCTGGTGTCATATCACATGCTCTCGTCCTGAGAAAACGACTCTTCCCACGGACATTTGACTTGGAAAGCAACACTGCTGCTTTATCTGCATGTACTTTGATTAACCAAGGAGGCTCATCTCTGGTTCTGTATCTGTGGGTTTATGCTTGTTTAGCTCAATGTCCCAGGATAAGGGCAAACATTGACATTTTTGCATTGTGAGGATCCTTGGCTTCTTTCCAAGAAGAAAAATGCCTTTTTTTTAAAAACAGCATTTTTATTAGAAAAGGTAAAAGAGGCCTAAGCTGTTCTTTTGGTTGCTGAGGTCATGATTGGGGTCGGGTAGGGTGGAGCACAGCAGCATTTACATACACTCATGCAGTAGAGCATTTAAACACCCCACAAAGACAGGAATACACACTAGTGTGAGCGTGAGTGTAAAACATCACATAAACCAGTGACTGTACATCAGTGCACTGTACACTGCATTGGTGTATTATAAGTATTTCAGCATAAGTATTAGGACATATGTTGGAAGTAAAAACTTAAAAGCAGAGGGAAAATATCTTTAATGTACTGCTAATTACACAGAATTGCATTTTAAGTCATTCTAGAGTGCTTCTATTGGTCTGTTCATTATGAAATGAATGAAGGGTATCAAACTGTTTTACATTTACTTGCACTGAAATAAATAGCTAAGTAGTTACTGTATGTTTTGCCAGACCAATCAACAGACTTTACCCAAAATATGAGATTTTATTGTTTGCAAATTATCACAATATTATTTGTCACGTTTAGGATTTTATTTGGCCAAATGGCTTTAAATTGTAATAAAGTTTTGCTGTTATTAAAAAAGAAAAGAAAAAGCCTGACAGTCAGCAATGCCTCTGTTTCCCACTGTGGGCCCACAGACTGGAAATCACAACATTAGCATTTGCCCTGTTGCTCCAAAAAGCAGCTACAGCTGCTAAATAACCCCAACCCATCTGACAAAAAATGGCCAACCACTGGCCAACTCATCTTCCCTATAAAGCCCCCCTCAAAAAGACCCAACTAAAATATTTTTAGATTTACCAATATCCATGTAGAAAAAAACAAGCCAGGTTTCATTACCTTAAGTACTTTAAGGAATTATGCAGAACATTGCGAGACTACATATTTACAAAATTATCATTTTCTTAACACTTTACAAAAGCTCTGACAAACACAGTGATGAAGCCTGAGTAACTCATACTGCATTTGGTTTTACACTTTTAATACATTTATAAATAATTAAATATTTCTAAATGGCAGCGTCACATGGACAAAACCACACAAGATGTGGGGCTCCTAGAACAGGCAGTAATAATAACAGGGGTGTGATGAGTTTAGTTGTGATTGTATTTATGATTATGATTACGTTTATTAATTACTATTTCACATTGCAGTATGTGGTTGCCTGTTGTAAAATAGCAAATTTGTTTTTTATTCTATTTATTTTTATAGAGGTAGATATTTGGTGGGGGCGGGGGCATTGTGAGCACATCAGAATATTAGGGGGACAGTATTATCTTATAATATATAATGTATATTACAATGTATATGAATATATATTATAATTATGGCCTTGCTCCCTGGTCATCAATGGACGTGGCATGGTCTCGCCTACAGTGGCAGAATAACCAGACTAGCCCAATAAACGTTGACATGATTTTCATATGCAAAATGCACTCCTGATAGCCTCACTGAAGCCTCGTGGAGTCTGGAAGCCGGGCGGGGCCCTAAACGGCCTAAATGATTGTTGTGCAACAAACTTTGATCTTTGCTCCACTAAATCAGCAGGTACTTAAAACTCCACAGCTTTAACAGGAGTCTTTCAGAAACACATTCATACAGACTGTGCTGTCTGCACTGAATACACAAACTGATAGAGAGTATATTTCACACTTTGACTCCATTTACACCTGGTTACAGGTGTAAATTATTCCTCCTTACCATTTCATAGTCAATTCATCCCAAACTCCATAGATAATAGAAGATAATCACAACAGTCACAAGCTTTAAAACACTGGTAAAGATTCATGCAAAGAACAGTTTTCAACAAAGACCATGAGGGCCATCCTTCATTTCTTCATAGTTTGCTTCCAAAGATCCTGTTTTCTGTTTGTTAAGCCACACAGTGACCTGTGTATGAATCATTCGAACATAACAAAGCACATCTAACTTAAGGCCTGAACCAGTGAAGAAACAGGAGCAGATGATTCCAGATGATCAGGCGGTGATCAGTATACTGGTGGTGCTGAATGCTGAGTGGTTGGAACTCCTCTATCTAGGCACCTTGTATCTTCAGGCACTTTACAGCCTGTCACAGTAAAACATTTGTTCATATTTCTTTCATTTAATCTACTCAGTATGCCAAAGATGAGACAGTTTAAATAGGATTTTTGCACCAACAAGATGGTTCAAAGCAAAATACAAAGGAAAGAAGGAGGCTTAACACTTTTGCACAGTATTGTATAACACAGCAAGAGTACAGCACTGCAAACCACTGGAGAATTCGGGAACGAAGTTCTACAGTTCTTCTTGTTGGCAGTAGAAGTGGTGTGTTTTATTAGCTGCTGGCAATCTGAGTCAAGATCAAGATATTTTTGAAACAGTAATTTTTATGACAATATAATGGGAGGAAGAAGCTGTGAAGACCACCATATGGGCCAACGTGATGCTCTGCCACCAAAGCCCTCTTCTGAAACTTGGGTTTAGGACACACAACCGACCAACCAACAAAAACACACTCACAAACACACACACTTACATGCGTGCACAGCAGATAAAACTGTGCTCGCTCACCCGTTACCTCCTCTTGATGGATGGAGAGAAGTTCAGAGAATTGCTGGCCTCTTTCCCAGATGAGAGAACGTGGGGAAGCACGGCCAGTTGGCCAGAACACGCAGTTCAGGGAGATACTGGGCGAACGTTTTTTACTGCAGGTTTTAGTGGTGGCCTCGCCTGTGGAGAGTGTTTACCCACTGCAGTCGCCCTGACCAGACTAAACAACTGAGACATTTAGTGTGGTTTTCAAAAAGTAGATTTTAGCTCATTTTAGCTGTTAAAAAGAGAGAAATCTTTCTTTTTGTGCTGACTCAGGAACACTTGGAGACTGTAGCCAGTGCTTTCCTGCCCTGGTCCTGGAGCCCCCCCACACTGCACATTAGTGCTCAAAAAACAGCTGATCAAACTAATCATCTAATTAACAAGCCTTTCCTGGGATTAAACTGAGAATGTTAGAGCAGGAAAACACTAAAATGTGCAGGTCAGGAGGGCTCCAGGATCAAGGTTGGGAATCCATACTATAGCCCTTCATTACTCTGACCACAGAGTAGCTCTTGTTTTTATTTTATATACTTTATTGATCCTGGAGGAAATTGAGCCAAGTGAAGCAGTGGGCAGATGACAATGGGACCCAGGGACAGTACTTTGCGCAAGGGTACCTCAGTGGTGCCACTGGCAGTCCCGGGATTCAAAGCCATGACCTTCCGATCACAGGGGCAACTCCCTAACCATCAGACCGCCAGCGCCCCAGAATTATTTAGGCTTTTTTATTGTCTGGATCATTTAGGCGACTTTGACGTTACCATCATGGCTGGGCCAGAAACTAACTGATGATAATGATGTAGAGGGTGGATGATTAATTGTGCTTCTTTCTGGAGCTGTAATTCTATATAGTGGATCCTCAAGGCAGGTTGAGATTGGAAGAATATGGAAGACATTTGGAGGATAAGATTATTTTAGTTTTCACTTTTCAGGAAAGTTTTGGATTTGCCATTCGTGGTCGTGGTGTTTTTTTTGTAAATCTTAACCATGACTGTTAACAATGGTTTGTGCAAGTGCAGCATGTTCTAAAAACTAAGACTTTAATTTAATCACCAAGACACTTTTCATATGCTGTACAGGCTCATTTATAAGAGATCCAAGTTTTCTTTTGGATCTTATGGTTTATCTGAAGATCTGATTATCTGAGGCTCTTTCTCAGGAGCTGAATTTAAGAAGTGGGAGAAAATGGTCAAAGTCTCATACTGATGTGAAAATGAGCTCAGTTTTGTCTAGGCAAAAAAGTCTGGACAAAGAAGAGGTCTTATTTTGAATTTTGCTTTCCTCTGGGAGGATTCATGTTATTGATTAGATTCACAGGCTTAATTCACTGTAGTGTCTTTCAAGTAACCAATGCACTCACAGACAGGAGTGTGAGGAATGCCTTAGCTTGGAAGGGAAAAAGATTTATTCTCTCTATCTCTGCACTTTGAGGGCATTATCTTGGCCTATTGCCTGCATTAAGCACATGATGAGTCATGCAGCCTAAGATAATTACGCTGCCTCACATAAAGTCAACACCTGCCCGCCTCTGACCGTCCACCACCATCGAGGGATTAAGAATCAGGTTTGTGCTTCAGGCTCGTTCTCTTCTGATCCGTCCAAACCCCCTACAGTCTGAAGCCCCAGAAGCCGTAATTAAACCAACCCAGCTGTAACCCGACACCTGGTGGCAATCGGTTGACCAAGCTTTTTATTAAAACTTCACATTATCACTCTGTGTATTTTTGCTACAATGGTTCAACGTCTTCTCATTGTCTGCACAGAGCTGGTTCTCAGCCCAGGTGAGCCTTGACCTTCTCATAATGTTCACCAAGGATCCAGGATGTTGTGTCACTTAAGATGCTTTTCCATAGGTATACAGGAACCATGCTCTACCTAAACCATACTGTAATGGCACATAACTTGCAGCATGTTTTGATTTTCCATTGTATCTCAGCCCAGTAACAGAGTTTCTGACTCAATTCTCTCCCCACAGTTTATGGCCGGTCGTCATCCCAAAACCGCGTCCATGGAGTCGAACCAGCGGAAAGTTTTTCTGTCAGAGCTGCTTTTGTTGTTGTGGTCTTTTATTATTTATAGTCTTGTTTGAGTTTTTTTATTTTTTTCTCTGAATTCTTTATCCGTGTGATGAAAACCTAACCCAGTTTACTTGTTAGTGATGGCCTGGCTCACCTTCGTGTTTCTCACAGCGTTAAAGATAAATTTGTTAGCGGCATAGAAAACTCCCACTGAAATTTATCTTTAGCCCAAACAGACAGTAGTGCTTGTACTTTGTTGACTTCCCAATTGTTTGTATCTCCATTGTTGTTTTTTTGCACAGAGAGTAAAAAAAACAAAGGCCTCTTTCTATGTTGTGATGACAACAGTTCGACCAATCGGAAAGCAGTGATGCAGTCAGCTCAGCTGCGGTTTGCTTTCACCCCTGCCGTCAAGCAGCTTGAGTATTGGTCGCTTTATTTATAGCGGAAAAACATTTGCTCACGGTACGGCACGGCTTGGTTTCCTCAAGACCCATATTTGTACACCAGATATGTAAGTGTAAAGAACCATCACAAAATGTAAAGTTCCTGTAGCGGTTCTTCTTAGAAGCTTTATGCTGTGGTTCTTGAAATTTGAAAAAAGTTCATAGTTCCACAGCAACAAAGCTGGCACCATTTCAGCTCTTCAGCAACTGCATGACTAATATTGAAATTATAGGCCTCTGGATTAATAATCCATCTTTGAACAAACACACTGTGTGCTGGGTTGGTCTGGCGTATCCCAGGCTGTGAAGATAAGTAGCTGGAAGAACCTGGATCAGTAGAATGAGACCGACCAGTGAGAAGCTTTCATGTTTTTTCATCGACCCGTTTATTTTTCCATCGTTCCGTCTCCTCCCCTTAGCCTTTTGGCAGGCTGCTCTGCTATCTATCTCTCTCTATTGCTCCTGCATGGCCTTCATAATCTCGGCCTTACGCTCTTCTCAGTGGGCTGTGGCACGCTGCCTTCTTTGCTTCTCTTTCTTTTGCTTTCTTACAAAGCTTTTTTCACATGAATTTCTCTTTTTCTCTCTCTTCTCTCTTTCTCTGTCTTTATTTCTCCTTTTTTTTGCTTTTTATTTGTTTCTTTCTCTACCCACCCCCTTCCCTTCTTTATCCCAGGGGGAGAAACCTCGCTTGCTTGGAACTCTGCGAGAGAGATAGGAACGATAACAATGAGAAGAAGGCCAGCACAAACAAACTGCCGAGTGTGTAGGAATGAAGGCACGTGTCTTTCACCTCCTCACGCTGGACGGATCTTTCTTATCCAAGCCACATTTTTGGGCAACCACTATATAGCTGTCGAACTCTCAGGCCAGGCCTCACGATAGCCTCAAGATAAAAGATGTCCAGGCAAATGTGTTTTTCTCTTCCTTCATTCAGTTCTACTGAGATTACAGTCCCTACCTTGCAGCTCCACCTTGCTGGCCTATCTGTTTCTGTCTCCAGCCTTTTATCAGTGGTCAGTTTCAGGCCACAGAACAGTGACAATGACATACCAAAAATTCCAGTGACACTACTGTATCTGATAAAACTCTTATAACAGTGTCAGTGCTGTGTTGAGAATGACCCACCATCCAAACAATATCTGGGCAACAGCCCTCCTGTGGTCAGAACTTACCTGTGGTGAACAGGATAGAGGGCAGCTGACAAACTGAGCATGACAACAGACTGTATTACAGTCTGTATTTGGACACCTCAGTGGCAAACCATGAATATAAGATGCCATAAATGTCAAAACTGTCACTACAAGATTGAGGGACAGCGTCTACCCCACTGCTATAAGACTGTTCAACACACACTAACACACAATATTACTGCTACATGATACATTGTAATATGTGCATATATTTGATCTCTCACATGCTCAACAATCTTCCTCCTTCACCTGTATTGTTTAGTAATTCTGTACATACAATTCTCTGTATTAGAAATTTTATCCACTGCCACACTTTATACTGTTACCATCACACATCACTCACTATTTAATGCTGAATGTTGTTTTATTTGTTGTCACTTGTATTTATTGTATTGCAGTGTTAACTGTGTCTATTGTTAATTGTCTGTAGTCTGTGAAGAAGCATTCAAACAAGAATTGTTCACTGTATGCTGTACTTTGAAACACAACAATAAAACTTTGAATAGTTTTTTGAATAGTTGATCTAAAAAAAAAAAAACAGACAAGAACACCTCTATGATTATTCTTTTTTGCTAGCACTCCTATGTTAGACATACACCAATAGAATTTGTTAAGTCTTAACATTTTTGGTGGCTGTGAAAAACCTTTAATGCTTTAAAGTTATTAGATTACATTATTTTATGTATTATGTAAGCCTTTATACTGGTCCCACTGTCATGCACTGTTTGTACAATGTAAAGGGCAGCTGCTGTTTACAGTGTAGACAATTTTAAATGAAAAATGGAGATATATGTCTTTTGGACAACAAAGATATGTTGTATTTAAAGCTTGTAACAGACACAAACATATCTTACTATGAATGTAGCAGTTTTACAGTGACTTTTTCAGTAAAGATCTCTGGCATAGGACTGTATACTGTTCCGTACGTTTGACTGAAAGCTGGTTAGGAAATTCACAATCCAGTGACGTATTTAGAACTTCCAAAAGGCCTAAAGTGACTTTTTCCCTCACAAACTGGTTCCCCCCTACTGTAAATCAGATCAGTTGATTCCCCTGTCCTTTTTTTTGGAGGTTACCAGATTTTCTACCTAATGTAGTCATCTCTAATTCCACTCACTAGCTAGGACTCTTCCCATTATGCAGTGGTGGAGGAAGTACTGAACATTAGTACTTAAGTAAAAGTACAAGTATCCTGCAAAATATGTACTCAAGTAAAA
>JBBPCZ010167886.1:0-16841 GCA_037974445.1 Brycinus macrolepidotus
TTACTTTGTGCACTGGGGCACAGTCATGCTGGAATAGAAAAGGTTCTTCCCCAAACTGTGTCCACAAAGTTGGAAGCGAGGCGTTGTCCAAAATGTCTTGGTAGACTGATGCATTAAGATTGCCCTTCACTGGAAGTTAGGGACCTAGCCCAAACCCTGAAAAACAGGTGTGTCCCAGTACTTTTGTCCATATAGAGTAGTATCACCCAGGACTGAAGATGCAGTCTCAAAGTTACGGGCTGATGCTTTGGCCTCGCTCAAAACATACATTACAGAAGTTGGCATTCACAGAACGAGCGGAGTGAACAATGAACACTACCCTTGGCCAATGCAGAAAAAGTCTGAACATAAAAAACAGAAACTTTGAATAGTTGCTTCTGGTTTATAACTGTGGTGCAGTGCCTTTCTTTGTGTATCAGTTGGAGTAGTTTGCTGTATCTCAGTTTGCCCATTGCCAGGACTGGCATGTGGCATGTTTTTCCCACTTTTGTCAAAACACCAATTTGCTGCCCTCAGCTTCAGTCCTGCAAGATTTGCGATGGCTCAATACACAAATAACACTCTAAACAAGTCTCTGCATTCCGATAACCTGGTCATAAACACAGTACTTCATACCAACGCCACACTTATACATAGTGCCCGCACATGTCTTATCACAGTTTGATTGGTCAGATGGTCTTTAGGGGTAGGTTTTAGCTGAGGATGGGGTGGGGTTAGTGGCACTTACAGAATCGACTCACAGAGAGTGTGTTAAAATGTCATACTCAGGTTCTTCATGGGTGAGACTAATTTGGTTCATTTTGTCATTCTCAAGTGCCACTTCAGGCCACAGCCTAGTTTGCCTATGGATGTGTCAGTATTGCACATATTTATTCATGAAGTATTTTATTGCTGTGCCTTATTAACAGCTTTATCTGCCATCTTTTTATGTTTGAAAAGTGAATTTGCTTCAGAATGGCTCATTGATCCCTGGGCAAGTTATGTTGCTAATATTGACGCTTTTGGCGACTCTTCAAGGGCTTTTCTAAGAGATTCCCCTGAGTGGAAACGACAAGTCTTTTTAAGGGCACATTAAAAAGAGTAATAATGGCACAGCAGTCTTATTATTCAATTATTCATATATCAATCAACAGATTGGTTATAGAAAGTCTGTTTGAGATACTGATGTGTGTTAATGCTATGCTAAATCAATGTCTTTTGCTGAAGAAAACTGTTCTGATGCTTCAAAACCAGCTTTGTGTCCTCATAAGTCAGAAAGCGTTTTTTTTTTATATTCTGATTGCCTTGTTTAAAAATAACATACAATGGATAACAGTTGGATCAAAAAAAGAGTTCAGGTCAGCAAGGAGCACTGTGCCTGTATGTGTCGTTTTAAGATTACACAGCATACCTCTAAAATGTTTTTATCCATGTGTGGTTTATGTGTGTGTGTGTGTGTGTGTGTGGTTTCTGATTCAGTCTCTTAGTGTTTCTCCATTGAACTCATTCTGTAACATCTGAACATCTGGAGCAGGTTGATGGGTAACGCTACACTAAACGCTACCTGGACTTTTTCCATCTTCTTATCATCTGCCTGAGTTCATCTTGATAGGTCCACTTCCAGCACACCTGGAGCTTATCAAATCTCTCTCTCTCTCTCTCTCTCTCTCCCTCTCTCTTTCTCTCTCTCTCTGAAGTAAATTAGCTGCAGACTTTGTTGGAGTTTGTAAACTCTTTGATGCCGTGGGCTCTGAGCTGTGCTGTGTGTAATTATCTATTATGGATTAGCGTTTAGTCTGCTGTTTTCATCTGTTTCTATAGGATTAGCTCACTCTGAACCACGTGCTTTAAGACCTTCAGCAATAACCCCATGGGTCATGACTGGACCCGCTATGTTCCCCAAGTTCAGTCTTTTATTTCTCTCTCCAATGTGCTCTCCCTCTCTCATTCTCTGCCCTAATTTCTCTTTATTTGTCAGCATTTACTGTTGTTTTTGTTCCCTAGCCACTTTATTAGAAACTCTTTATGTACACCTATATAGTGAACCTATAAGGTAGATGGAACTCATAAAGTAACCACTGAGTGAAAGCACAACACAGGAGCTTTTAAAAATGGACAAGTAAATCCTTATTTTACAAGTAAATCTTATAATGGAAGCGTGCTGTGTGTGTCTTTGCTGGTTTCAGTGTTCGCGCTTAAGTGATGAGGGGTATGTAAATATTTGTGTGGCTGCTGCCTGTTGATTAGAATAGCTCAAAAGAACTCAGAACTCTTTGGATAACAGTCATGAGGCAGCTCTAGAAAGTGGGGTACTTCATAAGCATGCATGAAAATGGTAAACCACTGCATGGATATGGAAAGGAATATTTCTGGAAAAGTAAACAGACCAGGTGGTGAATGCACAGCAGCTCATTCATCATGACTGGAAATATGGTGAAAGGTTTTTGCCACAATAATATTGTCGCAGACAAAAAGTGCTAATTGTTAAAGAACTCTTAAAAATAACACATTTTATAGAGCTGTCAAAATCAGACATGTATATGTTCAATACTATGTCCAAAATTAGCAAGTAAATGTTATGTAGCAGTGATCTGATATCCAGCACTGGTTTAAGGCTGGATTAGATATTGGAGGAAAAAATAACAACTATAATAATGAACGTAACAGATCTAGCCTGTAATATGACAGAAGGTGCAACAGAACATAAAGCGAAGTTAAGTAAGCTTTATAGCGATGTTATCATGTGATAAAGTCCCAAGATGACAATAACCACATGGTTTAAGGTTTACAAAAGAACAACGGGCCTCTGAAGTCGCATCTGTAGTCGGTGTCACGCGCTTATTAGGAACTCTGGGTCTAAATTGGTTTTCTCCATGAGAAAAATGAACGGCAATTGCTACTATCACACTCCGTGGTAGACAGAAAAGTTTCAATCTCGATACGTTTTGCCAATCAGATGTTTTTCCTCTGAATGTCATTGGTTCTTCAGAATTCGGTTCATTAACAAGTCTAAATATTAACAAGCTAATATTGTTGTACAATTGACATCATAACATTGACAAAATCATGAAAACATCCCACGCAAACCAGAAACCTTTTCAAGTGTGATAGGTAAGTTGCTTTGGCAGTAGTAGACTACAGCTAAAGCAGCTGGTGTTGGTATATTATAGTGCTGAAGTTTAATAGTAGACATACTTTCATGCACTTTAGAGTGCACCGGAAAAAGGGTTTTAGCTGGCTTGTCGAAAGGATTATTCATATTTCAACTGTAGAAGAACATTGGAATTGAGAGGATCCATGTACACGTATAGGTTTGGGAACATTTTTGTTTTACACTTGGTACGAGAGCAGCCACTTTTGCAAACTCATTTAATTTCCTCATAGACAAAAGCGTAGAAACAGCTTGGATCCAGACTTCCTAATATGAGGATAACGACACAATTTCAGAAGTCTGAGTAGCTGAAATGCACATTTTTCAATACGTTTATGAATATTTTAATTTTTTTCATGTAATCATGGACAGTTTCTTTATTTAAATAGTAGAATTTCCCTTGCATTTGTTCTGGAAAGCTCATTTGAGTTCTTGAGCTCTTAAGCTCATTTGAATTAATAGTAACACATTTTTTAAGCTACCTTTTAACCCCTCCGAACCTAAGCTCAAAGTTTTTTTGCCTGGCAAAGATTGCCTGTTCATATCTTTGTATTTGTAGATTATCTTGTTACAGCCTTTTTCATTATCTTGTTACACTTTTAAAAGTGATGTAGAATTGTGTCTCTTTTTCCACAACTCCTTCAACAGGTTATTCTCTTGGTTGCCATTTAGCAGTAATTGCAATCCAGCTATACATACAGTACCAATTTGGAGAACTCTGCAAATGTAATGTAGTTCATCTGTGGGCTTTCACACACAATACCACCAATTCCTAGAAGAAAGCTTAGCTTCTCTGGTTTGACGCAGAATTTAAAGTTTATTGATTTTTGGGGGCAGCTGGTGGCCTGGTGGTTAGGGAGGTCAGATCAGAAGATCGTGGGTTTGAATCCCAAGACTGCTAGTGGCATCACTGAGGTATCCTTGAGCAAGGGACCGTCCCCACACACTGCTCCCCAGGTGCCCCTTGTTGGTGGCAGCCCCCTGCTTCACTTGGTGAATGGATTAAATGCAGAGAAAGAATTTCACATCGTTCACACTGTGTGCTGTACTGTGGTGTGTTCACGTGTGACTATAAGGGGCCACTTCACAATATATCTCAAAAGACTGTGAAGTTATTGAAGTTTAAGGACATCATCGGTGGTGATACAGTGAGTTTTAATGACTTAAAGAAAAAAATTTGGATTAGTATAGTGGTAGAGACCAAAGGTAACAGAAGAACCCGAACATTGCTACAATAAACCCACACATGCATTCTCTTACCACAGACGCATTGTGCTGGAGTTGAACTTTGACCCCCGTCTGGTTGCTTGGCTTTTGAGGAACAGTAGGGTCCTTGGCTTCCTGTGTAGAAACTGGCGGTTCAGCCCATAATCCTGTATAAAAGACTCTAAATCCTCCTCCCTGGATTAGAGGGTTGTCAGGCCTGGAGCCGATTTACTGAACTCAACTTCAGCAGGCTGAAGAGAGTCTGTCCTGGGGGTCACAGTGCCCCACATAGGCAGGGCAGGGGATCAGCAGCTTGTTTAAGGCCTTTATATACCAGCCCAGACACTAAAATAACACAAAATACTAGCTGTTCTAATTACACTTATTTTCTTCACAGTGATTTCCAACTTTTCACTTTTGTTTGTTTTATAACAGCATTCCCCCTGTCAGAAAAGATCATTTTCTTTTATTGAAAGATTTTCTTCTTTCTCAATGTGTTGACCGTCACATGCATATGAATGAGGAAGAGATGCACATGCATGTGGCCCATAAACTGCATTTTTAGGCTTTCTGGCAGAAACCGCTGCAAAAGGCTTAGTACATCAGGTGTGATTTCATTTCTGACATGTTTTCAAGCACCCATGACCCATATTGAGTTGCTTCTGTAGATGGACATGTGGTACAAAAGAGCAAAAGCTTGAAATCTGCACTTGCTTCTGTTGTTTCAATGAGATATTTGAGGGAGAAATAATGAATATAAACCTACAGCCTGCTTTTGGTATTGCTGGCCATAACTGCTACATGTAACCAGTAATGGATGCTGCTGCATGTTACACGATATTTGCATAATCGGACATGACAAATGTAAGCTCAGAATGAAGGAACTACAAAGTTCAGAGCTGGTTTATGAGTGCTTGTGTGCCCAGGCAGTGCAGGGAAATAGAAAACACAAGGAGTTTTAAGTAGTGTGAAGAAGAGGGGAGAAGGTTCAGAGTTAGGAGATGAGGTCTGATATGAGAAAATGAACAGAAAGGTTTTGAACAGAGCAGAGAAAGGCAGGAATTAGAGAGCAAGGAGAAAGAGAAAGGATGTGATGAGGAAAGAGAGAGGGGAACAGAAAGAGAAAGTGAGACAGAAAGATTCAACAAGATAGAAAGACAGAGAGAGAGAGAGAGAGAAATGTGTAATAGAGTGAGAACATCCTCAGCATCGGGTCTGTTAGGGTGATGACTTTTCTTCCAGGTAAGTGTGTGCTCAGCAGGTGGGAATGGACCGGTGTAGAGGTGTAAATGGGTTTGGCCTTTCAACTTTTTGTCTCTCTTTGTCTCCAGTGAAAGGCTTGGACACAGCTGCTCGTAGATTTTCTTTATTTTTTAATGTTTTGAACAGTTGAACTGACAGTATAAAATAACACAAACACTCTTAAAAGTAGAGTTTCAGACGAGAGTTTTGTTGCAGCGATGTTGTAGAAGGACCACCTTTGGTTCCCTCAAACAGGGGGACACAAACTTTTTTCAGCCAGGGACCCCTTCCAGAGTAAAACTCCACACTTTCAAGGATTAGACACATCAAGCAAATGTGTAGCTGTTTAAAATGCAAATACAAACTGAAATACTAACAAGGACAACTGACACTACTGGGCAGAGGGGGATCATGGACGAGACACAGGTGAACAGGATAACAAGGGGACAGGGCCAGGGCAGAGACAAAATTTTAACAAACTCACATGACACACAGATGCATGGTATGGTAGATAATAACAGGAAAACAGGGACAAAGGAGTGATACGTTATAATCATGTTTTACCCATTATTAAAGTGTTAGCCACTGATGAGTGTAACCCCCAGCAAGACAATACAGATCCCACTTTGAGACCCTTAGCTCTAAAGAACCTACAGATGGATGATCCTTTTGATCATTTTTGTAAATGTGCAACACTTCCAACAATTCTACACCAGTTAAAGATTTTTCATAGAGCCACACACTCAAGCCAAGATGCTGAGGTACCCTTGACCAAGGTACCGTCCCCACACACTGCTCCCCGGGTGCCCCTCATTGGTGGCAGCCCACTGCTTCACTTGGTGAATGGGTTAAATGCAGAGAAAGAATTTCACACTGTTCACACTGTGTGCTGTGCTGTGGTGTGTTCACGTGTGACTATAAGGGACCACTTTACTTTACTTTACTTTACTTTACTTAACTTTAGGAAGCTTTTCGAATGTATGAAATTATGCAGAGAGAAAAGAAGTGGTAAACAAATCCAAACTCTTTTCTGTTTTAGATTCGTCAAGAGTTCAAGAGTGTTGATGCGGCATTACACACACTTGACATGCACTCAAGCATCTTCACAGGGAGCTGTATGGAGTCCTCTTCAAACAGGATTGAACATATGCTCACACAGTATCTAGGGAGTATTTCAAAACATATTTCTTTGATTTACATTTTTGGTTTGGAAATAAATTCAAACACAAGCGTGAGCTTCGCCCTTTATATTCAGCTTATATATTTACATTTGATCTCAAGCATGTCAGCAAAGGCCTTTAGATCTAAACATCTGAAACATGTATGTGGGCAGTTGGAACCAAACGTCTGAATGGTACTGTAAGGCATAATTTTTTTCATGAATATTTTTTTACTTAGAAGTGTTTGCATCAGAGGTTTGCATCAAGCTTCACTATGGAGCAGTGCTTTAGAACAGCTTTAGAAAGCATATCCAGACTAAATACATGTTATTTGAAAGATTTGCTTGATGAAAATATTTGTCAAAACAGAATTGTATCTTATTTTGGGACAGCTAATTATTTGATCATATCTTTATGACTTGATACTTTAATTGTATTGATCTGTGATTACTATTGTCGTCACTACATGGTAATTAACTGGGACTGTCTCATCATGGGTTGGTTTTGGACAGAATTTTGCTGTTCTTTGTGCCAGTTCAGACTCAAAACAGGGTGATGTTGTTTGGTTCTAATTAGTTTTAGGCATGAAACTAATCCAAGCTTGGACTGTGGTCTTGTCTGGCTCAGGAGGGATTCAGGTGATGGTTCAGGTGGTTCAGGTTTGGTGGAGGTAAGGTTCAGACCAAAATTTCAGGCCCGAATGCTCATCAATGGCTAACACCTGAGTTAAGAGTGAACGATACATAAACCAGTTCTTGAAGGTGTTATTATGACACACAAACACATTCCACATTAGCTCATAAATAAAAATTTGATTGAAATCACTCAGAAAAGCAGATTGTGACAAAGTTTATAATCATAATATCATCATTACTTTGACCCCTTACTTAAACGCTAAATCATATTGCTTATTCTAAATCATATTGCTTATTTTAGCTTATCCGGTAGATACATTTTATAACCCAGTAACAGTCTCGCCCCGTCTTGTCTTGCTCCCTTCTGTTACTCCTGGTTCGGTGCCACGCCTTGTTGTTTGTTTGTGTTTAACACGTGTTTTCTGTTTCATGTCTTTTTCCATGTGGTTTGTCTCCCTTAATCGTGTTCACCTGTCTGTGTGTTTGTAACCCTGCCCTGTCTAAGCTGTTTTGTATTCACCTTCATGAATACGTTCCCCTGGCTTTCAGTCTGGTATTTTGTCGGTCAACTGTGGTATCTCCCGTGTCTCCCCCTGTGCTTTTACTCGTGTTCAGCTTTGTGGTTTTTCTGGTTGTGTTTCCTCGTGTTGTTTTCTAGTTTCTAGTTATCAGTCTATTGTGTATTTCTTGTTTATGTCATGTTTTGTATCATGTAATAAGCTTCGTTATCTGCTCATATATCCGCCTCCGGTCCTCCATACACACATGACACCAGTAACCACTATGGACAATTATTTACCACATTTGTCTAATGTGTCTGACATTGGAAGAGTGTCTTGGTTGTCGTGGAAATTCTCCTTAAGAATCAAACACCAAAGCACGTTGCAAGTCCTTTAAGAATCTCCTTTATTAGCAAAGCATACAGTTATGCAGTTAAAGTAGAAATGCAAAGAGTAGAAGAGAAGAAGTGAACCGAAGTGAAGCTGAAGTCTCAGAGCCCCGCGCTCTTATGTGACCAAAGAACTGGTTTGACCCAGTTCTATCTGCTGACTATTGTTCTTGTATCTTTTTTAGCAAGTTTTAGTATCAGTAGATAAGTACAACATGTCTTGTGATGTGTGACTGTACGTAATCACCCTTGAATGGAAAATTACTGAGAGCGATGTGCATAAGCATTAATACAAAATTTCCAATACATGGTCCATGGATTTTTTTTTTTTACAAAAAAGGGGTCTCTGACTGGAGAGAGTATAACAACCCATGTTAGGTGACGTAACAGAATTGGCAGTTCTCCTCCAAGCATGCTGAGGTGTCCAGTGGCGTTGCATTAGTCTTCAGCCTTCCAGCTTGGTAGCATTGTATGACTGGGGGAGAGCATCCTAGTGGGTGAAAAATTTACCAAACTGTCACTTTCCGAAATGACTCAACTGTGGAAAAAACTAGAGTCCAAACAATCAAAATAAATGATTATGCCTAAGCTTAAAATAATAAGTGTGATTAATTTCATAAATTTGTCTATGATTGTTTTGCATTTATTTAGTATTTCAAACCAACAATTTAATGCAACAACTCCAGAGAGGCCTAATGTAAAAAATAAAAAATGTATCGATAAAGTTGTGCATTATTCGGCTGACTGGACATTTGTCCAGCGTTCGGAAAAGCTTGTCCAAACTCAGAAGCTATAAAAGAATGGAGCATGGACTGAAGGTCAGTTCCTCCATATGAAGTGAAAAAAGGACTCAGAGCCAGTTTGGTGCAGAAATATTTTTTCTTCTTCGAATAAGTTTGTCACTTTGAGGATAATAGTTTCTCCTTAATAATGCTGTTTTTGTCCATTCTGCTATTTTGCCTGGTTTTCACATTAACACAGTGCAAGTTCACACCATTTTATGTGATTGTTTGGATTTGTGTTCTGTGTTCTTGGAAGCTGGAGTTTGTTGCTATACATTTTTGAAGGTTTTTCATGAAGGTGGAATGTGCTTGTAAAGTCTGGGCTGGGTAACAGTGCAGTGTAAGGCCTGCTCAGAGGTCAGACTGACTTTGGGGGAGGTAATATTATTCCTGTGAAAACAGTTAAAAAGTCTCACATGTCTAAAACTCACATGGTTGAAATTGCTTAGACTTATATTCTTCAGAATCATAGTGTGCTGAGATATGGTCATGTATTAATCTCTTTGTGGGGACCAAGTCCTCCAGGGTGATGTAAACAGGAATATTTTTTGGTTGTGGGCACAAAAAAGCTTTTTTCACCAAAACACCTATTCTGAAAAAATATAAAATAACATACCACGCCAAACACACACCAGAATCTTTTTTTACATTAAATTTTTTACATTTCCTTGTCCTGTAAAGTTTTTCAGGCATGCAAGGTTTAATTAAAACTATGATGACTTATTTTTACTTTTACTTTTATACATTATTCATCATTTTCTAACATTTACATATTTTTATTTCTTTTTAATAGCTCAAACCATTTTTATTTAAATATTCTTATCTCACATTCTTTATTTTATACAGCTAGTGATCTTATTGCTGAGTTGACCTGTTTCTATCACATTTCATTGTACTATTGACCCCGTGTTAACCTGCATATAATCTATAAAACTGAACTGAACTGATTGATTCCGTGACAGTCGGCCCCAAGTCAGATCTCTTTGATGACCCCTAATCTACAGTATGTGTGTGTTCTCTGTCATCCATCCATGTCCTCATTCATTCATTTTTCTTTTTCTCCTCTCTTCATTCCCCTCCGTAGCGAATTGGCCGGATAAAGCCCCTCCGTCCCACCCAGACGCCGCATTGTTTAGTGCTGAACTCCGTCCAGAGCATTTATCAGTGCCATCTTCTCCTTTCACCCCTCTAACTCTCCCCCCCTCTCTCTCTCTCTTCCTCTTCCTCCCTCTGGTCCCTCATCCTCCCATCTCCATCCCTCTGGACGAGGCTGAAAGGAGCAGTGTGAATGGGGTGTGTGTCTGTGCGCTGAGGCGCTCAGGGTGTTAGGGGTGTTTAGGGGGATTCAGGGCGTTTTGGTTGTTTTCAGCTTAAACTGAATTAGGCATGCTAAGGAGAAGAGTGTGTGGAGAAAAGAGCAACAGCAGAAAGGGCTATGGACTGTGTGTATGTGTGTGTTGTGTGTATTACAAGCCATTTCTTTTCACCTAAAAGTCTTATTACACATATATACTCATGTCTTCACTGTCATAACAAAACTTTGTATCTCCCAAAAAGTAACTTTACAGAGGAAGGAAAATATAATCCTAGCCTTCAGTGTAAGTCAGTAGAACAGTTTAAGTCATTTTGGACCATTGCTATTGGCCCATTCTACATGAAAAATTCCCACAGTGCAAGAATGGAGATACAAGGTTTGGGCCTAACCAATGGAAGAGCTCACTTAGTGATTCCTACCAAGATACTATGGACACCATGTTCTGCTGGGTGTTTTAGGGATTTAACCTTGTTGTTTCCAACCCATACTTATAGTACTGAAGTTCTTGCTGAGTTTATATACAAACGTAATTTTGTTGAATAAAAAGAAGTCAGAAAATCACAGATGTGTTTCCCACTGATAGTACTCATCTGTGTGTGGCTGTTCTGTGGACTGTTCTTGCTCACACATTCTGATCGTGTCCTGCGAGAACACCCTCTATCACCTCAGGGACATTTGCCCTTTGTTTTTCTTGTATCACACTAATGCACAAGCATCATTAAATAGGAACTTTTAATTAACTCTGTTTACTGATGTCTTTCCCAGAGATCTAAATGTAGACATCACTCTCAGTCTTTGGTCCTATTGAAACACTAGGAGAGCATTTTTTGCAACTCCTGTCTCTGTAGCGAGTCCCCTTTCAAAGTCACTAGGATCTTTTCCTCTTGATCCAAAATTGTAGTCAGCTGGTCCAGACCATGGTAGGGGGTTAATTGCTTAATTGTATCATGCCGTAAAACTGTTTGAAGCATCTGCACTCGTTTCCCCACTCATTTGTTCAGGCTTTACCTTACGTTCATAACCCGTCTGTATGTATGACCCCATATTCTGACACTGTATAAAAAGAGTGTGTATGTGTGCGCCTCACTTACTCGGGTTCCTGCTGTGCTGTCAAACCCCAACCAGGATCATTTACAGCCTTTAGCTAAAAGCACTGAGCCTGAGCTCTACAGAGAGCTATTGATTTCCACAACAGCCGCCTGTAATTGAATAAACTTTGTTTGGATAAGAGTGGTTGACTTAAATAAATAGCCGCATTAGTTTTGCGTCTCTGCTTGGCTGGTCTTAACAGCATTACCGTGTTTTACTCCGGGGTGGTGCTGAGGGTCTTGCTAGAGCCATATTCCTATGCTTTTTACCTTACAGTGATACTGTAGTGGGATTGGTTGTTTTTGTTTGCACAAAAATGAAATGAAATGCTAAAGGAGAAGACCAGTATTAAAGGAATAGTCTCTCCAAATGTATCTTATCAGCCAAGACATGTTTGGTGTCGAAAGTTTGCTGCTTTACACCGAAGCACTGAGTTTAATGTAGTTAACAAGTAATACAAGCATGCCAAAATCATCACAAACTTATTGAGTCAGGTTGTTAGGCAATGCCAGACAGACTTATTGGTGCTGTTTCTGCTGTTCCAGCACGTCCTTACGGTGCCATAGAAAACCATTCACCCCCTCTTGAATTCTTCTATTTTTGCAGATTTGTCACACTTAATTATCAATATAATAGAAGACAAGACAAGAAGAGAATACTGCTTTTAACTTTTTTTCTTTAATTGAAGGGAAAATAAATAAACCTTTATGTTTTTATGCTTTGTTATATATAAAATACATTTATAATTAACACCACTTACACTAGACACATCTTGATCACTTGAATCTTAAGCATCACTTAAGTGGAGCCTCTGCAGCAGTGTGAAGTATTCTAAAAGGATGCCACATGACATACTGTTGACAAAATGGACAAAAAAAATCCAGAGGTCATGTGAAAAATATTGTGGATACACCCTCTGGGAAATCTCTAGCAGAAACACCGCAAATGTGTCCGAAGGTGTTTGAGTAACTTATAATGAGTTATCAGAATTTAAACTGCTGCCTAACTGCAATCTTCCCTCTGACTTCTTCCAGGTGTGTGTTGTCCGCCGTGTTGAGGTGAGGGTGTGGTTGCCGTGGTAACCATGCCTGTGTTACCCCTGCCTTCTCCTGGACCCTTCATCCTCTTCCTCCTCTCCCTGCCGCTCATTATGTCCCAGAATCTTCCCCTCCCCGTGACCTCGCATCCCAACCCTGTGTCCTCGCGCTCTGAACAGTGCAGCAGGAAAGAGCATCCAGTTACGTCCTACACAGGTCAGTCAGGGAAACATAAACACACACACA
The DNA here is from genome assembly GCA_037974445.1 of Brycinus macrolepidotus. Classification (NCBI taxonomy): domain Eukaryota; kingdom Metazoa; phylum Chordata; class Actinopteri; order Characiformes; family Alestidae; genus Brycinus; species Brycinus macrolepidotus. The sequence continues at coordinate 12,732 of JBBPCZ010167886.1, forward strand.
CACACACACACACACACACACACACACACACAACACACACTTTTTTCTTTTTCTCTGTCTTTCTATTTCTCTTCTTCTTCTTCTTCTCTCTCTATTTGGTTCCCCTTGTTTTTTATGCCTAATTTTTGGCAGGTAAAACTGGATAACGAGAACAAACAAAAAGCTCGAGATCCTGAAAAGATCTCTTAACCACAAGAAATGCAAGCTCCAACCTGCCTCTAACATGCTGCCACCTCCCCCTTACTTAATGCTCCAGCCAGTCAGAGACTTCTGTAGAAGTTAATCAGCCAGAGCAGATGTTGCAGACTGTGTCTGGAACTAGACTTCTCGGGAAAGTAGATCTCTAGAACCAGGATTGGTGACCGTGGGTACACTGCATACAGTAATCCATTAAAAATTGCTCATTACTTCTGTCTGGCACCAGAACCCTGTTGGTAGAAAAAGGCCTATCTCTGGTACCCCTTTGAACTCTTTAATTACTTTATTGTTGGTGAAAAGAAAGCTCTGCTAAATGCCAGCTGAGCTCCTGCTGTGCTCAGCCTGTTCTCAGCGCAGCTGTTTGGGTCTGAGCAGCTGCAGGGCAGATGTTTGGAGTTTAAACAGCTGGACAGTGTGTCCATCTGGGCTGGACAAGTGCAGACCATATGCTAGTGCAATCAAACAGAATGCTGTTTGCAGGGAGGCAAGCGAATGTAATTATTTTCAAAGAATCTCTGTGATTTTGGCTCCACCTGATTCCACTGCATTCCATTCCATGCTATACCATCAGGATAGATTATAGTAGATGCCTGTTATAAAGAGAACTACAGGAATAACCCCAGGTTATATTAAGGTAAGTTGTATTTCCCATATGAATTGACATGCCTAGCCTTGGACCAAAGTGGAAACATCAAAGGTGAAAATTCTTGGAAATTACTTTCAGTTTAGGTTTAAGATTAGTCTAGGTCTGAGGGTGCTTTCACATTTACCTTGTTTCTTGCGGACTTGTCGAAATGTGAACACTTGTGCTTGGACACACATTAAATAAAAGAACATAGACCAGCATAAATTGCAGGCCTCAGTCCACATTTAAGTGAACCTGGTTCATTTCACAGCTGGTGGGAACACTGTTTTTTGATGGTCAGCATCAAATAAGGGCATATTTTCCTCTTCTTTTAGCAGCATGTCAGAGCTGTACTCTTCACCTAATCTGCCTGTTTAACGTTTGACTCATGACGTTCTTGCAGTATGAGTTGCTGGTGGCAGACAAGCAATAAATTAATAGCAAAGCAGCCCTGATTTTGACACATTGTTCGCAGATCATATTTTTCATCACGAACCAGCGATCTGATTACATTCAAACTGACAGGTCATTCAGTCATACAGAGGCAGAGCTCAAGTAAGATTGATGTTCATTGCTTTGATTCGTATAGGTTAAGAGTCTCTATTTTATTACAAAGTTGGAGTAGCATCGTTATTATATGATCATAGACACCTATATAGAGAATGTACGTGAAAAACAGATCTGGATTTTATACAGTGACAGACTAGCGAACGTTAAAATAGTCGTTTTCGGCACTAAAGGGAAAGTTACAGAGTGCTTATATCCTCATCGAATCAGCCCCTTCAACATGAACGGGTGGCTCTAAACTGCTGTAGACTGAGTGAGCAGATACTGCCTTCTGCAAAAGTCTTTGTGCCCTGTTTTGTACATTCTAAGTGAAAATAAGAGCACATCCTCTACAGAGCACACACATTTGCTGACTGAATGCACAAGTTCTGTTTATTTGCTGAATTTTACATTATGTGAGAAATAAAACATTAAATGTGACCTGTCCATAAATGGACAGTATGGATTTTTCATTATTATTATGTGTATAATGTAATGTATATATAGTATAATATTTCTAATTTATGCAGCCTGGCAAACAGAATCAAGGGAAATTCATATTCAGAGCTTCTTCCTTGTAGCAAGTTGTGAAGCTGCTTTGTATAACAGCAAAATCAAGAATATGTCTGAGAAAAGAGAGAGAGAGAGAGAGAGAGAGAGAGAAAGCAAGAGAGAGGGAAAGAGAGATGTAGCTCTCTGCTAGATGTAAGCAACAAAATGGGTTTACAGGTATGTGTTTGAATGTGTTCTGAAAGTGTGATTACTTTGTCAGATCCCTGATGTACTGCAAGTTTTTCTCTTCTCTATTCTCTCTTTCTCTCTCTCTCTCTCTCTCTCTTTCTCTTTCTCTCTCTCTCTCTCTCTCTCTCTCTCTCTCTCTCTCTCTCTGTAGCTCTGAGTCCCTGGATCTCATCCTTTTCGATGCCTGGAGTGTATGATTTCTCCCAGCTCACTCTGGACTTCAGCAGGAGCCAGTTGATAGTGGGGGCCAGGTAAAACACGCATACACACTTACATACACCACTTTTATATACATTCTCTGATATAGACACACACACACATACAAACACTCATACTCTCAGACATACACGCATATAAACATGATAGTTGCTGTAAATGTTTATGTCTCTTTCTCTCCTTTTGTCCTTCTCTTTATCTTTTTTCTTTTCTTTATCTTTCTTTCTCTCTCTCTCTCTCTTTTTAGAAACTATCTGTTCAGGTTGAGCCTCGCTGATCTATCTCTCCTGGAGGTAAGCTGAATAATGCTCTCTTTATCTCACTTACACACCCTCACACACACACACACACACACCTTTTCATGTGATGCCAAATACACACACACACACATAGGCACCCTTTACGCTTAAGAACCTTCACCTGTTCAAGATTGCTCACACTCAGATACACACTTCAAACTCACAGCTGGGCTAACAGCTGCTGTGTGTGTGAGTGCCAGTTCAGTGACGCAGATCAGATAGAAGTGTTTCTGCCTGATGTTCTTCATCATCTTCCCGCCGTCTTCTTATTCTGCTGTTTGGAATCTCAATCTTTATTTACCAAAACACACTGTCTTGATGTTTTTCTAGGTGTGAGCAGAAATTCCAAATACCCAACAGAACATATAGTTAAAAAGTCAATATTATACATGTCTTTATGGAGCTTGCTTTATGCACCGGGGCACAGTCATGCTGGAATAGAAAAGGTTCTTCCCCAAACTGTGTCCACAAAGTAGGAAACATGGCGTTGTCCAAAATGTCTTGGTATTCTGAAGCATTACGATTGCCCTTCACTGGAAGTAAGGGATCTAGCCCAAACCCTGAAAAACAGGTAAGTCCCAATACTTTTGGCCATACAGTGTACAAATGCGTTACAAAAAGGGAGCGCAAGGAGCTGTGTGTACAGTAGCATTATAAATAGCATGAGAATCACATGACTTCCACAGTGCGTGTGCAGCTGGGCTTCAGCCTGCACTACTGTGGAATTCTTGAAGTGTCCAACTAGGAAAATGAATGAAGGGTGTTAAAAAATGGTGTTAATAATTAAACATGTAAACACGATAACATTGACAGCACCAGTATCTGAGTTGGCAATCTCAAGCATCATAGAGTTGTACTGTAGTTGTAGACTGAACAAATTTCCAATACTTCTGTGGCAATTTTACATGTCATGAGGTCAGTTGTGACTTTCCCTATTGCCTTAATTATTCGTAAAGAGTAGGTTGTGTATGTTGCTTGTATAAAAAAGCAATCTCATTTAAATATTTTCAGTTGTTAAGCAACTTTCATATTGTGTCAGATTGTTGCCCACTCTCCTGTCTGCAGATAATCACAGACTTGCTACTAGATGAAACTTTCAAGTAGGATGAAAAAAATTCAGTGCTGGGCCCTTAAGAAATGATGTACCAGACAAATGCAGTGAGAGAAAGAGTGCTGTTGTGTGAAGATGTCAGGAGTGTGAGTAGCTGTAGATGGGTTTTGACATGGTGGATATCTCTCTCTCTCTCTCTCTCTCACACTCTGTCTTCCCTTTCTCTCTCTCTCTCTCTCTCTCTCTTGCTTTCTCTCTCTCTCTCTCTCTCTCTCTCACTCTCACTCACTCTCTCTCTCTCTCTCTCTCTCTCTCTCAACTCTGAGTTTCTCAACTGTCTGTCAGAATGTCAGTGATTTAGAGTGACCTCATGACAGAGTCCACCAGCCTGACCTTTAACCCTAACCCCTAACTCTGTATGTCTTTCACACACA